>JASAMY010002397.1:0-139787 GCA_030248085.1 Paralinhomoeus sp. GSCO2_6 | reverse complement strand
GCAGTCACCTACTGTATAGTGTTTATGTCGTTACGTTTCTCGTCCCTAGAATGCAGCTGTGGCGAAGCAGCAGCCGCCATCGCTCGACCATACCATTTCATCCATCATTTCATCGTCGACGAGTCGCACATTGTCTCCGGTGATTTTCATCAGATGGTGCAACAGGAAAGTCGCAGCTTGACCTCGGGATCGTCAGCGGAGCTCGCGTCGCTGGCCAGTCGGTGTGCTCGACGATGGCTTGACCCTGACCTCCAACTCCACCACGGACAGACTGCGCAGATTCACAGCGGCGGCAACGAAGTCTCGGTAGCAGAAGACGTCCTCTCTGCTTCTAGTCGAAACGTAGACGTAGTTGACTCGCAGATGGCGCAGGTTCGGGTGCCGACCAAGCGTGTTGAAGGGAAATGGGCAGCGCACCGATGCCGCTCTCGTGAAACGCGTTGAGAACGTGCAGGTTAGAGGCAGGTCAGCGCCCGCAGAATGGAGGGCCCGAAGCTTTGGTAGTCGTTGTTGGTGTACCAGTATCGGAGTCGGAGGCGCTCCAAACGACACGTGATGTTGTCGGACTAGAGATGGTTTTGATTTGACCCAGGAACTCTTTTTTTGTTTTTTTTTTTTACACAATGGGTGCATTCGTTGTCCTTCATGTTTTTTATCTCAATGTTTTTGTTCGTTTTGTTTGATTTGTTCAGTAATGAAAAAGTTTATTTCCTAAATTTTTCCAACTGTGGCTCAGATAGAAAAGAAGCTCAGTAAACCCCTTCTCAGGTAAAGCTACAAAGCTACAGCGCCACACCCTTTGCAACGTCCGTGTTTTTACAACCCCCCCCCCCCCCCCCCTAATCACAACCCTTCCAGGATGTTTCCACAACTCTAAGGATATCGAGAAAGTATTAACTTTGATGAATAGAAATGTGCTGTGTAGTGTTTTTGAACAAAAATCTACCAAAAGGGGTCCCATATCGAAACCCCATTCACAGGGACACCAATGCCTGCACCCTTGAAATCCCTTGAAAGACAAAGATATCCCTTGAAATCCCTTGAAATCCCAATATCCCTTGAAAGACAAAGACATTCTCAAAATAGTAACAAAAGATCTTCTCAAAACCATCGCTTCGTAAAACTGCCTCTGCACACCCCGATCAGCAGTGCAGACGAGATGAATGAGACTGGGCCAGTTCGAGTCAGAGGAGAGAGTAATTGTGTTGTCGCCAGGCAGCTGCAGACATTGAACTGTTGGCAGTCCCCTCTCCAACAGGGGCTTTATCTCTTGAGAAAGCGTGTCCGAGCTGAGAGGCCAATTCACCAGTCGTAGGTGACGCAGTCCTGCACTGAAATATAAAATGAAAAAAATGATGTGGCAGCAATATACGGCATCCATTGTGTACAAACGAATTCTTAGGTAGCCTAGAGATGGGAGCTGGCAACTTTAACTGTAATTTATTTAAATGCATATACAAATTTGTCCTAAATTTCCAAACTTTTTAATTTCCATGGATACTGTCCATATGTGCTCCAGGCTTGGGCAAAACAGATTCGTTAAAAACGGCAAATCTGTTAGTGCATCAAACTTCAAAAAATCAAAGGTACATCGTTATGGAAAACAATAGTGGAAGTGAAGTGGCACTGTGACATCGAAAATCGCAACCTCCGCATGGCGTCGCACACAAACGGTGAGAGAATCTTCCAGACGGCGACGGCGAATGGAGTCAGTCGCACTCCAAAGTTGTCTGTTGCTTCGTTAGACCCAGTCAACTACAATCAGAAACAAATCAGGACCAACAGGGTTGCACAGGATGTACAATAACGTTTATTTTTGTTCTATATAATTTTAGCACTGCCAAAGTTCGAGGTAGTTTAAATTCGAACCAAACTGTAGCGCAAAGACATTTTCTTTTTAATTGATCAAAAAAGACAATTTTTGCATACAAATCAATCATTAGCAAAAATTGAAAAATTGCCAACACCGATTGAGAACGATCGCAAGCGCGCGATGTCCCCTTGGCAATTCGACACCAACTGTTGACGGCATTTCTGCAGGAACTCTTTCAATTCGTTAACCAATTGGTCAACGGCAAGCGATTGCCGCTCCGTAATCGATCGCTTGCAGACGCTTCGAGCGCCCTTCACCGTCACGAGCTCGATTTCCTGCAGGCAGCCATTTTTGGAGTGCGATTCTGTGATTCTGCGCGTTCCAGGCGTGCATCGCACCAACCAGAGAACCACCGCCCTGCTCCAAGAACTCTGGCTTGACAGACACTTCGCAAGCATCCACAAGCCAGCCAATGTTGTCCGGGAAGAGCTCAAAAGCGAACAGTGTAGCCGACCCTCTTAACGTCGCGATTTCTCGCAACGACAGGTGGCTCACGACTTCCTTCAGCACCTCAAGAGGAAGACTCGCCATTTCAAGGCGAACCGACAAAGCACGTGCTCGTGCTCGCTCCGGCTGCTGCACCGCAGCGCGCGCCGCGTGAATATGCATGTTCATGTGTTCATGGGCGTAGACCATTCCACGCGCTCCGCGCTCCGCGCTCGTGCGCTCACGCACTCCGCGCTCCGCGCTCGTGCGCTCACGCACTCCGCGCTCCGCGCTCGTGCGCTCACGCACTCCGCGCTCCGCGCTCGTGCGCTCACGCACTCCACGGCCAGGGAGGATTGAACCTGGGACCTTCGGTTTTGCAATTTGGTGCTCTATACACTGAGCTATTGCAGCTTCAAACCACAAACTGTAATACTTTGATTTGGAGTGACACTATTCACCATACGGTTTCTCATTTTTCACGACCCAAGCTGGGGCCTGGATGGCCCTTGGGCACCTAAGCCTCAGCATATGTGGCCTAAGCCTCGAAAATCTGGCCTAAGCCATAGCATATCTGGCCTAAGCCTCAGCATATCTGGCCTAAGCCATAGCATATCTGGCCTAAGCCACAGCATATCTGGCCTAAGCCTCGTATGTGTGGCCTAAGCCTCGAAAATCTGGCCTGAGCCTCGCATATCTGGCCTAAGCCTCGAAAAAGCCTAATTTAGTGAAGAAATATTTTGGTGTGGTTGTTCGGAGCGCAGGAGCGCAGAGCGCGGAGCGCGCGTTTTGTCCCACGCCTGTTCCATGTCATGGTAAGATCCCAAAAAAGTTGCGACGAAAAGTTAGCGACAAAATGTCGCACCATAATAATTGCTTGCGACAAAAAGTTTGCGACAAAGGGTTCAAAGCCTACCCCGCGTTCGCTGCGTCTGATGAAATTTTCTTAATTTTAGGCTTTGCTTAGGCTTAGCCCATACTTTGCTTAGGCTTAGGCTTAGGCTTATGTTAGGCTTAGGCTTAGGCTTCGCTTAGGCTTAGTCCAGACTTTGCTTAGGCTTAGGCTTATGTCTAAGCTTAGGCGTAGGCTTCGCTTAGGCTTAGGCTTAGACTTTGCTTAATTAGCATAATTTGTTGTCAAATTATTTTGGTGTCATCGATTGGTATCTTGCACTATCTATTGGGATGTTGTATACGCACCGCCCGTTCATGTGTACCAACTAAAGGAAACAGGGAAACTCTTTCCATGTGAACCATATGAACAAACCTTCGTTATTTAGGTGCGACATTTTCCCCTTGTCTCTCCATTACAGACTTTTACTTTTAGAAACGATATTCATCTGTTTAAACTAATTTTTTAGTCTTAGGCTTAGGCTTAGGCATGATGTTGTTGTTGGTTAGGGGCAGCGCTAGGAGGCAACCAATGGCCTAGATAGCATACCCATCTCCATGACGCATTGAGATGGAGGTCCTCGAATCTAGTGGATCCATCAAGAATCGAACAAGGAACAGTGCGCGCAAGAGGCCGATTCTCTGCCATTAGGCCATACGCTGCCCCGTCTTAGGCATGATGCACATGAAGTGTCATCTGACCACGCCAACACACCTTCCGCAGGCAGCAGAGTCTGCACAAATGCGTGCGCTTGGGCTTGTACAGAGTACACGATTAGTGATGGCAACCTACCTAGCTAGGTTACCTACCTAGTAGGTTACCTAGCCTTTTTTCGGCCTAGGTAAGGCGGCCTTCGGCCCAAGCACTACTCGGAGGTTTACACTACATGCATGCACTATTGCCTGACACTTGGAGTTACCTAAGTTACCTACCTATAACCTAAAGAATTTGCCCGATTACCTACCTACCTAGCAGCAAGATCTAGCTTACCTAACCTAACCTACCTAAGGCTTCTTTGTGACCAGTTTTACCTAACCTACCTACCTAAAAATGAAAAACGTCAAAATTGCCATCACTATACACGATACACGGTACCGCGCCCTGTCGCTTTGCGGCTGCATCATGCAATGTAGTTATAGTACTGTGTGTGCTCCTCCGCGTTTGTTTGTTTGACAACGACAATGTGCTGTGCCGTGCTGCGGTTTGTACTCTCGTCCAGGTTTCTTTCGTGTATTCGATGTACACTTTGTCGCGCGCCGTGTCTCGAACTTTGTTGTATCTGGCTGCGTGTGTTGGTGAATACAAAAATACAAATGCACAAAAGCGCGCACGCGTGCACGTATCTCCTCAAAATCTTCCCAAATCAACACACGAATGCGCGCACCCATGCAAGTGCGAACGCGCGAAGGAACGCGCGTGTGCACGCACGCACGGACGCATGCACGCGCGAGCGTACACAGATTGAAAATCGTTTTTGACAAGTTCTGGGTGTGTGCGTGTACAGTACGCACGTGCGTGCGTGCATGTGTAAGCCCAAGTCTAAGCCTTAGCAAGGCCCAAGCGTAAGCCCAAGCGAGGCCTACGCCTAAGGTACTGTATTTCTCGTTTGGCCACCGTATTTCTCTTTTTTTTTTATCTCAAGTCTCAAGACGAATATGGAGACCACAAAAAAGACGTACCAAAATAACGAAGGGTCGTTCACCTGGTTCACATGGAAACAGTTTTCCAAGATAACAGCTTTCTATCTGGGCTACCATCCTCATATACTTGTGCTATCCGTTATACAGGGTTTTTTTTGGAGTGCCACATTTTAATTTTGAATAACTCCGGCAAACGACAAGCTATTGATCTGAAATTTTAACTGTAGGTAGACAACACTCTAAGGTTTTGTTGGCAATTAGCCCCGTGAGAATCCCTTTTGAAACCCGCGAGTTACACTCGATTGCATCTTAAGCCATATTGCAGTCATTTTCGTGTTGCTATGTAAGGAATGATTGCTTGAACTCGAGCAAACATCTCGAAATCGGAATAAAATAATAAATACCGATACTGAAATCGAAAGTGGTATGGGAAAGCATGGTATTCCAAAAAATGACTCATCGAGTAGCAGAGAGATGCAACCATCACGCTTAGAGCACCTGACAGGAATGGACAGTGGACCATGCAAACTCAAACGAGTGCCACGCACTGGCTTCAAAAGGGATTCCCACAGCGCCAATAGTCAACAAAACCTTAGAGTGTTGTCTACCTACTGTTAAAATTTCAGATCAATAGCTTGTCGTTTGCCGGAGTTATTCAAAATTAAAATGTGGCACTCCAAAAAAAACCCTGTATTTTAATCGGATGATACGGTAGGCGCTCTAGGGATAGGCGCCTGAGCTGAGCGCCGACGGCGGTCCATATGGCGGACGCGTGCCAACGTTCGTCAAATCGGTTGGGCTACCGACGCGCCCTGGCGCTGACGGCAGTGTGACGGCTGATGGTGCCACTGACTTACTACTCTCTTACCCCATTCTTTGTTTCCAACAATGATTAATTCTTTGTTCTGGGCAAAACAAAGAAAATGCTTGGTTGTGGCAATACATAGTCGTGGTATCTGTGGCGCAATGCGTGTTTCTGATTAAAACAATAATTATTCTTTAATGTACGTAGTACGGTAATGGCGGCGCTCTCTTCTTTGGCGCGCCGCCTCATAACAATCGCTCTGCGCCAGTAAATCGCGATTGTTTACAACTGTCTTTGTCGGCGTCCATTTACGGCTAAGGCGCCTCTGGCCGCCCCATTGTCTCCGCCATCAACGCCGCTTCATGGATGCGCCACCTCGCTCTGTCGGCGCGGCCCTCCGATCGTGAGGAGGGCAGTCTTGGGTTTTGCGCTCCGCAACTCCGTCAGAGACAATAAACGTCCGTGTACAGGAAACGTATGGTACACCCCGACGAGAACACAACATTGGCGTGACCTGCGATAATGGATTCGTCTGCCGCTGTTGCACCCGCCAAGTTCCTTGAACATCCTGGCGAACCAGCACTGCGCTTCCCAGTCTGGTACCGACTGTTCCAGCAGTTCGTCTTTCTGCTGGACCGCTCCACAGCCAACAGCGCGCCACTCACTTGCGGACGCTTCTTGCCGACTGCGACTTTCACGGACGCGAAAACTATCACCTGGCCATCCAGTTGGCTGCTGCTGGTTGTCGCGATCCTGGCACGCAGCGCAAGCTTCTCACGTTCAACAACAAACAAACAAATTGAACAAATAACAGAGATGACAAAAAGAAGACAACAACAAATTATTGATCTGCGCACACGCTAAGACAAAAAATTATTGTTGCAACAATTTCCTGGGACGAACACAACAACCAATTATTGATCTGCGCACACGCTACGACAAAAAATTATTGTTGCAACAAAGAATCTTTGTAGAACCTTCCCACACATATTCACTGAAGCAACAGCGAATGTTTATGGTAATGCATGGTGCTTCACAACAATGAATGTACTCGATAAAAAAACAGACCAAATTGTGGTATATGCAAAGAATAGACTTAGAGAGTATTGTCTGACCTCCTCCAGTGTCAGCGTAGCCAGTGGTAGCCAGTGTCAGCGTCCTTGGCTTGATCGGATACACGGGCATGGTTTTATTGCTAGAAAGTAACATTGTTTTGTGGACTCGCGCGGTTTTGAATAGGCGCGTACGGAGCGTGATGCCGTTTTGAATAGGCGCGTACGGAGCGTGTATCGCATCGGGAATACGCCCACTGTAGCACTGCCACTGACGTCATTTTTATGCAAGCAGGTGATAGCGTTGCGTCAGTAACTTCGCCTAACTGTGTGTGGCTCTCGTATCACCATAGTCTTGCTCTTCATTGCCCTCTTGTGCGCACTTCGCATTACACCTTTAAGAAAGCAGTGTTCTTTAGCTATGCTCTCGCGCTCATTGCAAGCGTCTCGCCGCTGTCTGAACGTAATTCCCAAAAGGAGTGGCCACATCTACTATCGGAGCGAAGACACGCAGAGTGGTGTTATCAATGGCCGGCCACACAGCTATCGATACACTGAATGGTCAAATGCCAGAAATGCTGGCAGACACGAAACCGCCAGCGTTGGCTCCGATTTCTATTGGGAAGACAGGCACGCATGGAACCGAAACGCTGCTGACTGCAGTCGCTCTCCGGTAATGGTGCATCTGTGAATAGTTAGTTGGGGATGTTGTGGTCTTCTGTTGCTTTAGAACTGGTGCCGAGAAGAATACTGGCGTCAACAAGAACAGTACTGGCGCCGGTACGGTCAGAAGTGCAGTCAGTGGGGTCAGCGTTACTACGATTCGTGGCACGCGCTACCTGCCTGGCAAAGTCAGCTGTTCTTTGGTGACCAAACTACAGCAGCTAAACCGCGTTGTTCTTCAGGACTTCTGCTCAAAGCAGCCATGGGTCTCACAATCATTTCTCTGGTGTCAACAACACTTGCCGTCCTGATAATCGTTCCAATAGCTGCAATCGCTCTGCCGATTCTAATTTGCTACTGGGTGGCTCGAGCCGTTATCAGGGTGTTCCGATCACTGTTCAACTTCTTGTTCAGAGTCTAACTGTCGCAGTCGTGTCAGCATTGTCTGCTTGTGCAGTGCATGCTTTTCGTGCGTAAAATTATGCTGAGACGAAAGACCGTACCATGCAGGGTTGTTTGTCTGCGCTGTGACTCACGTGGGCAACTGGTCGAGACATTGTTCGCACCGTTTGCAAAAATGGATCAATGGTTGTGTCAGATCAATGTCTATAGAGCGAGTGAGTCCCAGTCTTTCGGCAGGTCGATGACGTTGCGGTGCGGCGAGTTGTACTCGGCCTTACGGATCACCCAGTTGACGCGCTTCCGCATCGATATCAGCGGTCGGGAGTCGTCGGCACCGCAATGCCTGTAACCGGGTCTGGCAGAGTCACTAGCGGATCCAGATTCCAGACAGGGGGGGAGAGGGGGGTCTCACCCTCCTCTCAGCTCAGATTGAGGGGGGAAGGAGGGGGAGAGATCAGGAGAGAAGAAGGAAAAGAGGGCGAGCACAAGGGGAAATTTTACGTTTTCCTTGGATTAAGGCACTCAAAAGCGTACAATTTTTGCCTGCGGCGCTGTGGTCCTCTTCCAACTCACGTTTGGCTCGTAAGGGAGCTAAAAAATCCCGACATTTTTGTCTATTCCATAGTAGTGTAGTTTGTGCGGTGAAAAAAATTGACCTTCTCCCCCCTCTGTCAGCAAATCCTAGATCCGCCAGTGGGCAGAGTGGGGGTGTGGCTAAATGGCCGAATTCTGGGGTCTCCAGAGTAAAAAGTGGGGGTAGCCGACCACTTTTTTAATTATACTGCTACTTTTTGGTTAAAAATCGGTTAAAATAGGCTATAAATAGTGTATTTTAACTTTTTTATGGTCACAAAAAACCGAAAAGCATTGAAACACATCAACGTTTACTCACTTTTATCGTTTTAGACACAGTGAAAATCCCTTGGGAAAATTCTTGGGCGGTCTGGGGGTGTTGGAAAAATTGTGGGGCCCCCAAAGCCCCCCCCCCACAGTTACAGGTATGCATCAGGGAGGGGGGTGGCGCACAATGTCGAATTGGAGGAGGCAGCTGGGCGCAGCCCCTCCGCAAGCCCCTGGACAGTAGTTGGCGTTGAGGCGGCGGAAGGCGCGGCAGCGAGCGAAGCACTGCATGTCCACGTCACTGCGCGCGTCGCCAGCGCCAGCAGCAGCACTGGGACCGCACCCAGTGCGATGGCGACCTCCCTACGAGCCGTGCCCCACTGAGAAGGGAATCGGTGGCTCTAATCTAATGGTAGGGAAACGGTCGGCAAATCGGTTGCCGACGCTGTGCGACGCATGGGAATGGAATGGAACATCTCGTTTGCTCGGAATCTGCTACGCGCGTGGAGAAATCCGTCCTCTGCCCAGTGATCCACGTGCCTATTTTCGGATGTGCCAACGACGAGGGACGTTAGCGGCAACTGTGGTGCGCTTTTTCTGTCCCGCCCCAGCAGGCCTCTTCCTGGTTCCCGCGTTCAGACATTGGCGTCTGCATGCACAGACTATTGAATGCCGTTGAGTGTACAACGCAGTGAGTGTACAATGGAGCGCCTTCCCCATGGGGCGATGAAAGAAGTCGTGGCCAACCTGTCGTTGCGGGAAATCGCGACGTTGAGAGAGACCGCGACGCTGTTCGCTTTTGAGCTCTTCCCAAACAACGCCGGTTGGCTCGTCGACGCCCGCGAAATGACGGTTAAGCTGGAGTTATCTGGGCGCAGTGCTTCTCTGGTTGGTGTAAGGCACACAGGCGTTCGCGCGGTGAATCGCAACGCTGGATGGCTGCAGGAAATCGAACTCGTGACGTCGATGGGCTCTCGAAGCGTCTGCACTCTTTCGATTACGGAAGAAAGTGAAAGTGCTGTGGACGGATTGCTTTTTGGACCGAAGCAGCTGACGACGCAGACAAAGAGAATGACTAGGAATGGGAAGAAATCTGACAAATTAGAAATGTTGCTGCAGAAATGCCGTCAACAGTTGGCGTCAAATCCTCAAGGGGGCATCGTGTCGTTGTATTTCTTTACATTCATGGTTTGTGGAGCGTTGTTTGTTGATTACTTGTTTGTCAATGGCTCCTTTTATGGGCAAAAATATAGTGGTAGGTACATTTATATCGTGTATACACACTACTACTAACCAATAATAGTACGTTTCAGCAACTATTAGCGGTAAATCAGCCATTAAATGTGGCAAAAGTGATCAAAATCATCGAAAAATCGGCAATTTTGACAGCGAAACTAGCATTACCATTCAAAATTTTTAGGTTGAAATAATAGAAGCCCCCCTCCAATAGTGCCCCCCCCCTCCAATAGTGCCCCAGGGTAATGAGAGGTTGAAAAAATAGTGCCCCGGGGGCACTATTGGAGGATTTACGGTAATAATTCAATGCAATGGAGTCTCGCACCAAACCAAAGCTCCAATTCCATGTCTATGATTCGCATGCAAGCGTACCACTCAACTGCAGTCAGTATAGTCCAATTGGTACGGCACCTTGACATGTGCCATGTGCCACTTAAAAGTGCAATTGTAATTGCTCGATTTTTATTTGATTAAATAAAAAGATGAATTACATAGTGCTTGTTTCCTATACAAATCAGTTAATCTGAATATGAATGTACATAGTTGTCCACCAACTCTGCTGTTTATCATTTTCTTTCAGGTGGAAGATACAGAACTTTCTCCATTCACTGATGACATCTTGAAGACTCTCTCGCCATTTGTGCATGATGCCCTGAGGAGGTTGCGATTTTTGGTTAGAAAGGCCACTGCACCATGGCTAAATTGTTTTGCAGATGTTTACCACAATCGTGTTACGTTGTTATCTGTGTACATACTCTCTTCACTTACTCAATACTCACTAGTGAGTCCATCAAGTGTCGAGCACCGCATTGTGCACCAAAGAGGCAAATACTCCACCACCATCCATTGCCCTGCATAAAGTCAATGGCAATATGGCACCTGTTGTCCATTGGTGGCCTGCATACCTGTAACCGGGAATTACAGGGAGGGTTAAGGGGGTTTTCTGGGGGGGGGAGGGTTAAGGGCACTTTCTGGGGGGGTGGTGGGGGGTGGAAAATCTGGAGGAGGGGGGTCTGCTGGGAAGGAAAAACTAGGCACTTTTTGGTTGATTTTTAGTCAAAAAGACACTGTAAAAACCCTAAAATAGGCACTTTTTAGTCAAAATACACTGTAAATAACCCAATATAGGTACTTTTTGGGCGATTTTTTGCTCAAAAGCACCATACAAAACACATTACCATTTTCAGTTTCAAATTTCTGGGGGGGGGGTTGGGGGGGGGGGGTAGGGTCAGAACCAGCAAGTGGGGAGGGAACCCCCCCCCCCCCCCCAACCCCCCCCCCCCCCACAGTTACAGGTATGGTGGCCTGGACCGGTTGGCCCTGCCCACTGGCACTGCATTTGGTACCTATTGCAACAGTTAGACTCATGTTAACATGTACAGTGTTAACATGTAGCAGAAGGGATATTCCAAAACGGTTGACTGTTTAGCGCTGAAAGTAGATCTAGTCAATAGAAGCAAGAAAGAGCACTTTTAGTGTGGGGCTTCGACACCTCCAACTGGTGAATAGGTGTCTAAAGGAGGATTTTCTTTGTCAAGACGTGAAGCCGCTTTTGAAGATGGGGCTGCCAACAGTTCGATGTCTGCAGCTGCCTGACAACGACACAATTCGTTTGTCCTCTGACTGCAACTGGCCCAGTCTCGCCCATCTAGTCTGCGACGCTGGTTACAGGCTGCATGAGCACTTCGACGTAGAGATGGTTTTGAAAATGCTAACTTCTTTTTGTTGTAAACAAAGGTTTACTGAACATTGAAACCAACTTTCTCTCTTCTAAATTGAAATCGGCTTCAGTCCATGCGTGTGCTGCACCGGAGCCTCAAATTGTTGTAAGCTATCAAAATTACATTGATTTCTACACAACGCACAATTACTGATGCACTACTACTGGTGTATGATATTTGCTATAAATGACGAATCGGTATTCCAAATAATCTCGATCAATGAAGGTAGTTCGATCCAACTACACATAGACCCATCAGCAAATACATAGGTTCCAAACCACCCCCCCCCCCCCAATTCTATATGGGCCTTTCAAAGGCTTCCTAGAGTCGCCCCCAAACCAACAACAACAACCCCCCCCCCCCACAGAATTAGTCAACAGGATTTTACTATGTCTAAAATAGCTGTGTCTAAAAGTCTGAAAAGTCTGAAAATGGCATGTCTAAAAGTGAGTAAAGGTTGGTATTTTCAGTGCTTTTCAGTGTTATACGAGCTGTGTTATACAAATGTATGACGAATGTAAATTCTGTGGGGAAGAAGAAAATGGGGACAAACTAAGAAAGACGCACAACGGCGGCTGGCATCATACCAACCAGCAAAAGGAAATGACAAAAACATGTTCGAAGGTCAAAACCATCTCTAGTCCGACGAGATCGCTCGTCAGCTGGAGCGCCTCCGACTCTGGCGCTGGGAGCTCCAGGACGACGACCGCTTCAGGCCCGGTGGTCTGCCGGCGCTGACGTGTCTGAACATTTGCGTTCTCGACGTGGAAACAAGAGAGGGCTCGTCGCGCTGCTCCTTTGCCATCGCCTTGATTCGGGCCGCCCCGAATTTGCGCCATCTGCGAGTCCAGCATGCCTCCATATGGACTAGAAGCAGAGAGGACATAGTCTCCTACCGCGACTTCGTCTCTGCCTCAGAGAATCTGCGCACTCTGGCCGTGGTGGAGCTGATCTTCCGACCGTTGCGCTCCGTCGTCGAGCGGACCGACTGGCCAGCGACTAGAGGCACGCTGACGATTCTGAGGTCCCGTGCGTGCGGCAACCCCATTGCTCCATCTGATGGAATCACCGGAGGCAATGTGCGACTCGTCGACGATGAAACCGAGTTGATATGGTCGAGTGATGGCGCGTGCTGTTGTGCTACGACGACGTTTCCATGCTAGAGATGACTAGAGAGAGAGGGTGTTGTGATTGTTGTGTTTTGGAATTGTGATTGTGATCACTGGCGTTACGGCGTAGCCGGGGGAGCAGAGCGGCAGGAGATTTACCCAGGCTTGGGCAAAATTTAAAAAAAGGCTTGTTTTTGTAAGCTGGAAGCTTTTTTTTAATTAAAAAAAACTGTCAAAAACCGTCTGAAAAGTGCTAAAAATAGGCAAAAAACGACGGTTTTAGTGTGTTTAAACGCTATATACCTACTTAGTAGCAGCCTGGGTGAGCTAAATAACCATAATTAGCACTATTGGAGGTGTTCTGGAGGCTGTCAAACCAAGGCTGGATAGTCATAGTTGTAGTCCGACTCACTAAAAAACTATCACTTTGATTTGTCCTTGCCTATCGGTTTGAGCGTGCGTACGGCTAAGCAAGACAAACCTATTTTGAGTATATCAATTTTCCCTCATGTACTAGTAGCGGTAGTGCTAATATACGCTGTGTCACGAATGTCACGTATGTGTCTGTGTAGTGCGTCTTGGCGACATATCACACTTAAATGCACTTCAAAAGGCTTTTTATGCCTTGTTATTGACACTCTACTAGGCTTAAAACACCTTCTGCAACATTGATTTGACATCCAAAACCGTCTCTGAGAACATTTAATAAAATAACTTAAAAAATATTTCCTTTTTTAATTTAGAAAGTGCAATTTTTTTTACACAAGCCTGGGTTTTGGGAATTAAGAAAATGATACAGAGTCCTGCCCCTCTGTAAGAAGTCCAATGTTGCACAAACTCTGATGATTGCAGTCAATTTTGGTGAACACTGACTTGACAATTCAAAGAAATGGTGAAAAGGTCTATTGTGTTGGATGTTGAATTGGAAGTACAAAAATCATATAGCGTAAATCCTCCAAAGAACGCCCCCACCCCCCACTCCCTTGAACGCCCAGGGTAGAGGGTAGGTTGAAAAATGAACGCACAGGGGCGTGCTTTAGAACCCAGTTATACAATGATATGCTTGTCAAAACAGGTATTGTCACGCTGTATTCTACTTTGGGTCCTCTATATTTCTTATACGCACTACGCCCAGGGCGTTAATTGGGGGATTGGCCAGTTTTGGCCAAAAACTCGCAGTGTTTTTGGCCAGTTAGAAGGCGATCTCCAAGGATTTGCTTCAGGAAAGAATTTTAGATCGACAAACGATTGCAAGAGCATAGCACGCTGATGTAGGTCTATTCTGTATGTAGGATGATTCTGTAGCAAATACAACTGCACGCCTGTATGTACATACGTGCGTACATGTATACAACGCGCTATAAATTTTATGAATATTTGCATACTGTAAAACAAAATTTTGCAACTATATTTTCGTATACTGATTTTCGCAAGACTGGTCTTTTTTTTGAGGGTCTTGAGACCGAAGTCTCAGGCGAGAGGGGGACCGAGGGGTCCTTGGTTACCTCTGCCTTATACAAGATCCATTCTCAATGAGAACTGCGATCAGGGGGCTTTTTGCGTGAGCCCCTTGCCCAAGGGGGTTACTGTTATTGGCAGTCTTGCCACGCTGAGGATTGAACTCCGCACCTTGCGGTTTGGAGCCAACACCTTAGCCCAACTGCGCAAACAGCCGCCGCGAACCATCTCCTGGGGCATTTCGTTTGACATAGAATTCTCGAGCGCTGCCGCCACGCCACCCCATGCTATGATCTGAGTCAGCAGCACACTCTCACTCAAGTGCAGCATGTGTTAGGCATCTGTCATCTAGATATGCGCGCCCCTCTTTTCAAACGGACAGACGGACGGATGGTTGGACAGACCATTACGATTTTTTCGATCGGTATGTGAACTCGCTGCGCGGAAAAAAAGAAAGAAAGGTACGAAAACGTCTTCTATGCAACTCTGTTGCCATAACCCTGGTAGCTTTTTTGTGGGTCTATTCACTGATTCAAGCTCTCGTTGTTCGATGCAATGCCAATTGTTTGTTCGTTTCTTTTTTTCTTTCATCAATTTCAGAAGTTTGACTTCTAATTGCCTTTCGATTCCAGCTGCGGTTGGCCGTTCTCTTGCTCTGCGTCATCTTCTTCAAACTCGTACTCGTCGTCAATGGTGACTTCCTGTGGAGAACTTTACATACAATATGGTATATTCATCGCAATTCTGATTGTTCGCATTACGTGTATGCAAATTTCGCGTAAAATTGATAGTTTTTTTACTCGAATATTCGTTCGTCTCCTGCAATGCGACTAGACGCGAGTGGGAAACAATTTGCATTCGGTCGAAACCAACACAGGGACTCGAAGCAAAAAGTTGTGATTCAACTTTACTGAAATTATTGGTACAATGGATTACATAGCGAAATTGGCACGGGCAGTGAAATTAGCAAAATTGTCAAAATAAACAAATTTGAAATAAACAAATAGAAATTTTAAAAAAACGGAAAGGTGCAATAAACTGCTCGGAAGCAACCTGGTACTGCTGGTACTCGGCGATGAGGTCGATCAGATTGCTCTCCGCCTCCGTAAACTCGAGCTCGTCCATGCCCTCGCCCGTGTACCAGTGCAGGAACGCCTTCCGACGGAACATCGCTGCAAAGCTGTTGTTGTTTGCAATCAGAGAAAAATCGATAAACATTGGCTCGGTGCCAGCCAACCCCGGAACTGCTCGGCGATCCGCTTGAATATCTCTTGAATGGCAGTATTGTTGCCCAGGAAGGTGGCGGACAGCCTCAAGCCCACTGGCGGCACGTTGCACATCACCTACATGGGGCTGCGGGGTTGTCGCGAAGAACGCACCGGAATAGCTCCCGTGCCATGCACTACCGTAAACAATCCAATTCCTCCTCCTTTCTCCCTTTGGGGACCCCAGACAACAATATTTGTCTTGTGACGGAATGGGTATTCGCAGTTTGCAGAATGTGCACCCACCTCCCTCTCCAGAGTTAGCCCTCCCCTCCTCCCACTTCCTCTAATTGGCGCCCCTCTCTACCGCGTCACAAACAAAACAAACAATTAGCCCAAGGTCAGCTAATAATTAGAGGTTGTACTGTACGTAAGTGCACACAGTCCGTGGGCGCGTACACGCGCTTACCGTCTTAATGTTGTGGGGAATCCACTCGACAAAGTAGGGACTGTAGCGGTTCTGCATCTGCCACATGTTCTCCTCGACTTCGCGCATCGACATGTGGCCTGACAGTCGCTAATTGGCTCATCAATTTTTCAATTTGTCGACTACCGTAAATCATCCAATAGTGTCCCCCACTCCAATATGCCCCCGGGGCAAGAAATGCCGTACAATTTGCATTATACAGGGGCACAAATGAAATACAGCTACACACATTTAAATGAATGACATTGAAGCTACTTTGAACTGTTAATCAGCTAAGGAAGGCAATACAACTCCAATGGTGCCCCTGGGGAAAGAAGGGTGAAAGTATAGTGCTCTGGGGCACTATTGGAGGATTTACGGTAATATTGTTAGGCTCGGTTGCGCACAATGGCTGCGCCACTCGTCTCACCTCTGAAAATGGCGGCCGCCGTCAGATACCGGCCATGGTTGGGATTACAGGCGGCCATCATGTTTTTCGCTTCGAAAATCTAAAAGTTGAATGAGACACTGAGCATAGGACTAGGACCTTTCTTTAGTCTAATTCGTTTAATTTGAAGAAAACAAAAGAAATTAGAAAAACTCCACCTGTTTGGTGAGATCGGGCACCGTCAGCGCCCGGTAGGCGGCGTCCTTCTTCGTGTCGAGCGGAGCGAATCCTGGATTGATTGAAAAAAATTCGATTTTTTTTCAGCAAATGTTCAAAGTTTAAATTCGCGCCACTACCAGTCATGAAAAAGTGCAGACGGGGGAAGGGCACCATGTTGACGGCGAGCTTGCGAAGGTCGGCGTTCAGCTGGCCAGGGAAGCGGAGAGAGGTCGTCACACCGGACATGGTCATGGCCACTGCAAACGTATCGAGTTGTGGTGTGTGTGATTGGCACAGTCCCCTCCCTTCAAGCGATTTGCGGAATTTGCATCACGCCGAAAGAAAGGGCAAGCGGCAATGTGTGAGTAATGTTTAAGTACCTAGGTAGCAACTAGGTAGTTCGAGCTGGTCACTGCTGACGAGGCCCTGCCAGCTCAGGTGTCCAGTGAAAAGGGCCGAAACACCTAGGGTCGTCTAATTTTAATTAAATGCATTTTTTACCATTTAAGTTTGCTTGTTTTGTGTCTTTTGTCTTGGAGTGTTCAGGCACAAGGAGAACGATGCTTGCTACTACCAGCCGACTGCTATCATCGACCACCTAACTACCATCAAATCGATTTCACGCGGCTTTGATTTATTTTTTATAAGCTATCTATGCATTTTGTATTCATTGTATTGATGTGAATGTATTCGCATATTATTCACATTGTTCTAATAAGTACATAGGTACACACATCAAAAGTCGCACGTCTGCCTTTAATGCAATGACGCTAACATTGATAGATTACTATACATAGAGGCTGGAGTGAGTTTTCAACCAGCCCTCAAACGCGCAGCTTGCACAGTGGTCCAGTTCTACTAACAATTTTGAACACATTGAAGTGTTGCTTGAATCTTGATCACCCGGCTCCGAACTTCAATTAAAATCTCAACATTTTACCCACTTTACACTGCCGTGCTTCCGGAAGCGCAAAACAGAACGCCGGACTGGTCAAGGACGGTATTTAAGGACATAAAACGCCATGCGTTGTCAGTGAAGCGTTCACATCGCTGCATGGGGCCGGTTTAATGTTGAGGTCGATTTTCTTACCCATGTGGTTGAGGTCTGCAGTCGACGGCTTCTGCAGCTTGAGCGTGCGCTCGCAGATGCTCTGCAGCGCCTCGTTGTCCACGCAGACCGTCTGCTGGCTGTTCTCGACCAGCTGGTGCAGGGACAGCACCGTGTTGTACGGCTCCAGCACCACCTCCGACACCTGCGCAGGGGCGGGGAAAAAGGTACATATTCGTTCCGCCTGCCTCGGAACGTGTCTCCCACAGCAACGTTCACGTGAGCTGTGGAGTAACATCACCGGCGAGGTATTTTGGCACTCTGACACCCAACAGCAACGTTTCACTTCTCCACCCCCCCCCCCCCACCACCAACCTGCCAGGAGGTGGGACCACCCTCCTAATTTCTTGCCCAAAATTCACAAGCGGCCAACGCCCGGCATCCCCCCCCCACTCCCGCACACTCGCACTCTCAAGGTTTGTCAACCCAATTTCCAGCAAAATCCAGCAAATTTAAGTTCTACGTAGACAGCATCGATCGACAGTGAGCTGGCCACAAACACCCGATGTTCAAAGGAGTGCAGCTGTGAGTGACCCACCTTTTGAGAGGGAATGACGCTGTAGCTAGCGATTATCACGTCTGGATACTCTTCGCTAAAACGTTTGAATATTTATGTATCGTTGTACTGCTTTTGAATTCATTTACCGTAAACCCTATAATTAGCCCCCCTATAATTAGCCCCCCCCCTATAATTATACACCCTCCCAAGACCACTTTGAGTTAATAAGCCCCCCCCCCTATAATTACGCCCCCTCCCTAAATGAACCATCGTCTAAAAGGCACATGTTTCCATGTCTGGGTGTATGTATGGTCGCGTATGTGTATGTATGTACACGTACACTGTATGTGCATGTGAGACTGTGTGAGAGTGTGTTAGAGTGTACCAACGTGTGTGCACAGCGCCTTTTTCCCTTAAAAATCGCCTCCACGCGCCTTTTTGCCCACACATCTTCCCACTCATCGACACTTCCAGTTTATAAGCCCCTCCCACCAATAATTAGCCCCCCCCCCTTATAATTATACACCCTCCTAGAGCTCGAACGAAAAAATTAGCCCCCGGGGGGCTAATTATAGGGTTTACGGTAAGCAAGCAGTTTCAAAGCATGTTGCGTACCATAATTTGCTCATCAGCAGTGTGCCCATCCCCGAACCAGTTCCTCCGCCCAGCGAATGCGTCATCTGCAATTGTTTTCTTTTTTTGGATTCACTTTACTTTTCCATCTTTGTATAACTTTAGCTTGTCCTCTTTCCAACAGACAGTTGCATGTATGTGCATACGGTTTGTATGATGCAGGCGGTCAGTTGTTCGTGTTCAAGTTGTTTTTTTTTGCGTTGAGACATGTTTCTCAGGAAGCGGACCTTGCATAAAATTCATTACCCATTCTACTAATAACTTTTCTGAAGAGTGGTGCGCGTGCATCCAATTGCTCCATTGGTGCAGACGTGTACGGTAGAGCAAGATTTGGTTCCGTAGGGGTCGCCCACAACAACTGTACATAGGGGCGACTCTCGCTCGCCTGGAATCCCTGTAGGCAGTCGCAGGCCTCGGCCTCTGCCCGGACGACCTCTAGGACGTCCTCGATCAGTTCGGCGCCGTCCGTGTAGTGGCCCTTGGCCCAGTTGTTGGCCGCCCCTCCCTGGCCGTAGACGCAGTTGTCGGGCTTGAACAGACCCCCGTACCGACTGGCGCGCACCGTCTCGATGACGCCCGGCTCCAGGTCCACGTTCACCGACCGCGGCACCGAACGGCCGCCTGCCAGAAGCACGCACTGCACTCATAGTCTGTACCTATATATAGTGCCTTTTCATGGCTTTCATACGCCGTTAGCCACTATACCTTTTAGATGCAGCGATTCTTGACACAGCACAGGAGACACTCAAGGGCTTATAACTCACTGGTGCAATATGTATCGGGACAAGAGTTGAAAACCCCAACCACGGCAGCGCCGAGACGACGCTCTATGTAGCTGTGTCCTCGCACCTCGCACTTATACTACCGAGAGCTCATTGGCTCATTGAACCAGCGTGGAAAAAGTACATCCTTCTATGAGCGTCCCTTTCAAACTGTACTCCCTAAACTGCAAATTCCAAGCCACGGCCCCCGCCCGCTACTCCACTGACTGACCATGAGCTACTGACCATGAGCTTCCGTAAAGAACACTTCGGTCCTCAGCTGCTGTTCCGCTGCCATTTCGGGATCTGAAGACGGCACGTAGGAGCCGTCCGGTTGAATGCCATGTTCCTCGCTGATTACCTCCCAGAACTAGAACCAGACCGTGCGTATACACGTACGTGCCAGTGTCTTAGTGTCAGTGTTTGCTGGTGGCGTGTGTGCGTGCCTGTGCGTGCGTGCGTGCGTGCGTGGGTGCGTGCGTGCGTGCGTGCGTGCGTGCGTGCGTGCGTGCGTGCGTGCTTGCGTGTGTGCGTGCGTGCGTGCGTGCGTGCGTGCGTGCGTGCGTGCGTGCGTGCGTGCGTGCGGGCGTGCGGGCGTGCGGGCGTGCGGGCGTGCGGGCGTGCGGGCGTGCGTGCGTGTGGGCGGCGTGCGTGCCCACCTTCGCGCCCATCTGGTTGCCGCACTGGCCCACTTGCAGGTGGATAATCTCACGCATTTTTGCCGGAGAGTTTGTTTTACTCACTTTTACGTACGCGTGTGGTGGAGGGCCGTGTACAACCAAGTCGTTCTATTCAAGCGTCGCAAAAGAACGCAAGCTAGTTAAGCGGATTGTGCTTGCGCCGTGGCATTCCACCAACAAGGGGGAGGTGGGGGGGGGGGGGGGGTTGCCCCAGGGCAGGCGCGCCGCAAGGAGATAACAGCGGCGCCGAGCCGTGTCGACAGAAGACAGACAGGGCGCGACGCCAATGACTCAGCACGTCGGCTTTTGATTCTTCCTGTGGGCTGTGGCGATACATGCATACATGGAGTGCGCGCATCGCCCTTACGAGGAAGGGAGTGCACGAATGCATTTCCATAAAAAATCTCGCTCGAAAAGGCACCTACCGTAAATCCTCCAACAGAGCCCCTTCCAATAGTGCCCCCGTGTACGGAGAGTGAAAGTTTGAAAGAACATACATACATCGGAACAGCAGTAGCGCCCCCTTTCCGATGGCGCCAGGCATTTTATGGTCGGAGGTACCTTTTATGCCATGTGCTTTTTATGGAAAAAAATAAAATGGTAGCTGCATTTAAATCGTGTATACACAGCTGCGCCCATTAAATTATCTTAAATTAAAACTAAGTTATCATTAAATGGGAAAAAGTCACAAGAACCACTAAAAGATCGGCAATTTTGAAATTTGCTTAGCGGTTCAAAATATTGAGGCTGAAAACAGTAATGACAGCAGCACTAGCCATAGCCATACGGAGTGCACGCTTTCCAGCAAGGGATTTATCTCAGACACTTTCCAGGTAGGCCTACCTATACTGCGCACGAGTGTTGAACCCGACCCACCAGCAATGAGAGATGCCCATTGTAGGCAATTTGCACTCAATTGAAGGTGACGACACGCTCTACATTGTAGCCTATGTACAGGGTGTCCCAGCCTCGACTTCCCCTCTTTGTTCAAGTGTATCTCAGGGATGGGTGATGCGATTTCGATGAAATTTTAAACGGTTGTACTAATCAGTCAAACTTAGATATTCTCCAATTTTCAGTGAAATCCATAGCGTTCCTCAAAAGTTGTGCGCAAAACAATTTTGTATACGGCTGTATACGGCTCAAGCTTCTGATTGAGCAAGCCTGGAACGAGATTGCCACATTTCCCGATCTGGACGCAATTATGTGGAACAGGACGGTGCCTCTGCCCACTTTCATCGCGACGTTCGTCAATTTTTGGACGACAGATTTCCAGACAGATGGATCGGTCGCAGGGGGCCCATTGACTGGCCTCCGCGGTCGCCTGACCTCACTCCTTGCGATTTCTCGGTTTGGGGAATTCTGAAGGAAGTCGTTTACGCTCAAGAGTGCAAGACTGTTGCCGAACTGAAGGAGTCCATCGAAAACGCGTCAGAGCACTTAGATGCTGAGCTCTGCTCGAAAATCTGCAGATCGGTGATCAAACGTTGCGAAAAATGCGTTGATGTCGATGGCGGTCTTTTTGAAAACTGAAACCGCGTTCGATTTCACTGAAAATTGGAGAATATCTAAGTTTGACTGATTACTACAACCGCTTAAAATTTCATCGAAATCGCATCACCCATCCCTGAGATACACTTGAACAAAGAGGGGAAGTCGAGGCTGGGACACCCTGTACATTAGTATAGCTCCGCGCGGACTCAACGCAAAGCAGTGCAATGCTCGATGAAAGGTAGGCTGATTATCGAGTGGTCACCTTACGATTGCTGTTCTTCTGAGTTTTGCGGATCTGATTATTGCTCGTTGGAAACGTTGACTTCATCCGTCCTATTTTGATCGGAAAATCCTGAGCAACCGCCTGTCTGAGTGCCTTGGAGCTGAGGAGTAGAAGATAGGGATTGCACAAGTAGAACAGATCCATGGAGGCGTTCCACAGGTAAAAATACACCTGCAGTTTCAAAAGCAATCTTTGGTTCAAAGCGTTGACGCGTTTGCGTTTGCGTTTAATCAGATACCGTTAAATCCTGCAAGCAATGCCCCCCCCAATTAAGCTCGCATTGTAGTGTGGTGGATTGCAAAATAAACGCCATCCTCTAATTGACGCACTTTGAAACGTTTGTGCATTACGCAAGTCCCCCAAAGAACGCCCCTTTCCCTTGAACTCTCTCCAAAAGAACGCTCAGGGTTGAGGGTGGGTTGAAAAATGAACGCCACTTCTCTAATGAACGCACGAGCAAAATACTTTTGCTGGTCAAAACTGGTATGCTCCGTGCACGTTTGGGTCCTGTCTATTCTATTGATTTTACGCCGTTACGCACCCAGTGGCGCCGACAAGATTTGTTTTTGTGAGGAAAAAAATTGAAGAGCACCCAAGCACTCAAGTTTCGGGTAATTTGGCAGAGCTTCAGGCGGCAAATGTGTGCTAATTAGACGAAAACGCATCTTCTTGTCCAAAAAAAAAAAACGCCGCAGGTAAGTTTTTGCAAACCTACAAGAATGCGTGTTCATTAGAGGCCACAAAGTGCATCGTTTGCTCGCAAAAAAACTAGCGCCGCAAACTTTGCAAATTCTACAAACAACAATATGCTTTTAAGGGTCTCAAAATACCTACTTTGCTGAGAAAACACAGCGCCGCAGGCAAACTTTTTCTTTTCGTGCCTAATCGTGTATTGTCATAAAGGTACATACATATCCCCTTTGGAAAAAATCGGGTATCTCAAAATTTGGGGAGAGGCACGCGCCCCTCTGCCACCCCCCCCCCCCTTCCTCCTTGGCTACGCCACTCTACGCACACGAACTACACTGCACTATCGCTTAGCCACCGCAGAAGGCGATTTGCACCTAGAACGGTGTAATTTTCAAGTTTAACTCACGGTTATTGCTTCAGCTAAGCATTGTTGAACTATTGAACGCCCCTCCCTCCGCTCCAATGAACTCACAGTGTGGAAGTAGGTTAAAAATGGACGACCAAGGGCTGCATTGTGTTTACGGTAGCAGGTCCAAAAATGAACGCCAATTGCGTCTATTGACGGACTTACGGTACAGGTACGAAGTACGCCGTACGCACATCGATGGAGGTGCCGGCGGTGACGGCTGCGCAGGTGGCGAGCAGCGCCAGTGAGAGACTGAGCGTCAACGCGCTGAGCGTCAGCCGCGTTTGCACGCGAGCCGAGTCCACGAGAGTGCCCCGGCGACGCCACTGGAAGAAACAGACGCAGTGCACGCACGCACGCACGCACGCACGCACGCGCGCACGCACGCACGCACGCACGCACGCCAAGCACGCACGCACGCACGCACGCACGCACGCACGCGCGCACGCACGCACGCACGCATGCCAAGCACGCACGCACGCACGCGCGCACGCACGCACGCACGCACGTACGAACGCACGCACGCACGTACGAACGCACGCACGCCAAGCACGCACGCCAAGCACGCACGCACGCACGCACGCACGCACGCAGGCGTGCTCCACTAATCAGAACAAAATAGTTCACCTACATACCAAATGAAGAAGAATAATTGAGTAGGCGACAAGTAGTCCGAGAGAGACTGTGCTAACGCACATACCGTACACCATCATGTACAGTTTGACGTATTCTTGATTGTCGGCGGGGTGCGCAATGTACACCGTGGAATCGTTCCTTCTTAGCAGGTTCGCCCTACAACCAGAGCACGTTAGTGGAGTGAGTTAGCCCCAGGTCTTGCAAATAAAAGGACCAGTGTTATGTACCTATACGAGTACCTCACAAAGAAAGCCGGCAGAGATCCGAGCAGCGCCAATAGGAGGCAGATGGCTGCCGCAACCGTAGCGCGCCCTCTCGGCCAGTAGTTCGCCAGCCGATCCGGCTGGACGACGGAGACATAGCGGTTGTGCGTCAGACAGACGAGCAGTGCAAGTTGTCCGGTCGTGCAGAACTGCTCGAATCGATTGGCCCAGTCGTTGAAGCCGAACAGGGCGTCCAGACAGGCGAAAAACTCAAAGAACCTTAATGGTATGGTACGTGCGTGCGTGCGTGCGTGCGTGCGTGCGTGCGTGCGAGCGTGCGCGCGTGCGTCCGTGCGTGCGTGCGTGCGTGCGTGCGTGCGTGCGTGCGTGCGTGCGTGCGTGCGTGCGTGCGTGCGTGCGTGCGTGCGTGCGTGCGTGCGTGCGTGCGTGCGTGCGTGCGTGCGTGCGTGCGTGCGTGCGTGCGTGCGTGCGTGCGTGCGTGCGTGCGTGCGTGCGTGCGTGCGTGCGTGCGTGCGTGCGCCGGTGCGCGCCGACCGTTGCTGACCATCCCCAGAGTCGGAAGTTGAGAGAAGGGTACTTGACGAGTACGGCAGCGAGGCCGAGGCAGCCGAGCGGCAGGCAGAGTCGGAAGAAGGCGCTGCCGAGCTGCTCGTCGCGTCGTCGACGCGCCAACGCGACCAACACCCCCGCGTACAGGGGCGCGGACGCGAGCGCGAACGCCGCCGACGCGCAATTGACCGAACAGGGCAGCCACCAAGCGCAGAGCATGCCGCTAAAAGCGCCTGGCACGGCAGGACTGGACTGTACACATCGCATGTGTCGCGTGGTGTGTTGAACTCAACAAACTGTAAATACAAAACACACACCACACATATTGCGCCGATATACTGTAAGATCAGTAAATCACCAAGGTCGCATGTTTTTTTCAGGTGGGGCTTAAGGGGGCAGCGTTTTGGCCAAGCGGTAGAGAATCTGCCTCTTGCACTCACCGTTCTGGGTTCGATTCTTGATGAATCCACTAAAACGAATAGGTACCCTATGTCCCAATCAATGGGTTTTATTATGCAGTCCCTGCATAATTGTGTGTGTGTGTAATTAAGACACTGTAAAAAGGTTTGTGACTGATTTTTTTTTTTGGAATTTTTAGAGAGTCAATCGACTTTTTTTATTTAATTGTTGTATTAAAAGTCAGGCTGTCGACTTAATTTTTTAACACGTTTTGTCATTAACACACTTATTTTTTTTTAATTTTTAATGTTTCGCTTTTACTGACATCACTATGTACAGTCCCCCGCATTATTAGGCGATTTACTGTATGTACCTCGAAAAGCGCTCAGCGCGAATCACATGCGCTACTCGAAGCCAGCTAAGCTGCGTCGACTGCGAGTGCCTCGTGCCGTCCTTGCTGCTGTGGAATGGCTGTGGAATAAGAACGGAATGCCTGTGAGATGGAAGGTGACGCACACCACACCACGTCTAGCCTCGTGCCGCCTGCTGTCGCCAACGAAGTCTGACATGAAAAGGTGCCGTTTGTGTCTATGAAGCTGCGAGAAGCTAATCAAAGTCCCTCCACGCCATTGGCCGCCCACCCACCGGCACCGCGACAGGAGAACGTGGGGTCGACTCGGCAAACGTGTTGCCGCACACTGACACGTATTCAAAAAATTTAAAGGCCCCCTGGGGCTAATTGTTCCAATCGAGCCAGCCATTGGAGGGGGTTTCCGTTATAGGGTTTGCGGAAAGCGTTTTTCGTTCAACCCTACGACACAGCTACGACAATTTTAATTTTGCCTGTTAGGTAATTGGAAATTGTCCTTAAGAGACGTTTCAGCGACTGTTAAAGGTGAATCAACCATCATATATGTAGCTGTACGACTTTTTTTAATTTTGCTTCTCGTGGATCCCGTGGATCGTGTACCGTGGAAACAGTTTAGCGTTTCACGCTTGACAACGTCGTTAACACCTCAGCGCTCCACTTGCAGCACCACCTTGCGCCAAGCTGTACCATATCGTACTTGCGCAATTGCGTTTTTTTTTTGGTGTGACGAACAGCCCCCGACCGCAGGCCATGATCGAAAGTTTCGAAAAAGGCAGGCGACGACTGCCGAGAAAAACGTTGTTGCTCTCAACTTGTGTGCATTCCCAAGCGCGGGCGCAATACATGCCCATGAATGACGGTCAGGATGCGGTGGTTACTTTGGATCTTCTCATCACACTCTGCATCCAACCAACAATTCAAGTTTAGGCGGTCCGAATCGTCTATCCAGCAGAGACACAAGAATCAAACGCATTTGGACTCCTGTACTTTGGAGAAGATGTCATCATATCCCTACTTCTTGGTGATTTCAATGCAGGCGACCGAGAAGAAGTCCGAGCCATTGTTGAGGCTGGGCTGCTGCAGCGCCTGCCACTTGCTGGAACCGTCGACGAGCACCGCCACCTTCGCATGCTTTTCGCCGTCACTTCCCTGGGGTGTCCAAGTTGGGGAACGTCGTGTTTCATAGAAATCTACTTGGGGGAACGCACGCACGCACGCACGCACGCACGCACGCACGCACGCACGCACGCACGCACGCACGCACGCACGCACGCACGCACGCACGCACGCACGCACGCACGCACGCACGCACCAACCTGTCTGAAAGCGAGCACTCGTCCGTCGCAGCGGATCAGCTTCACGAAGTACGCTCCCTCGGGTTGGGGAGGCATCGTGGGACCGACGCTCCACTTGTTGGTTTCCAAGGAGTAGATAGCGCACCTCGTGCCCTCAACAATCCTGTCCGGTGTCTCGAGGAGGGCCCAGCCACAAGCGAGAATGCCTGTGCCATCCGCCGTCATCACGGCCGAATTGAGTAGGCTGGAAATGGGTGGCTAACCCACAGGTTGTACAGGCTGACATCGCTGATATAAAATACCGTAGTAAATCCTCCAAAAAGCCGCCAGAAGGGGCAGAGTAGGCCAAAGTGACCTACAGTAGACGCAGATATTTAGGGCGCTTACAGCGGTACTGTTCGCATTAAAATGCGTTCGCAGCGTATGTGCCTATATATGTGCTTGTTGTATAATAGCTGCCACGGCCACGGGTCAGCTCAAGGCTCAACTGCGACTTCTAAAGGCTTCGCATGTGCTCATGGGCCACGTGTTTATATACGTACATAACATCTTCGTCTCGCTCGAGAGGCGTCGCGCTGAGGGGGGTCCAATCGGCGTCGGCGTCCTGGGTGTCTAGTCGGTAGACGAGGAAGTGGGGCGGCTGCAGGTCGAGCGCGCGCCTCTCCCCCAGTCGACGGCGCCTAAACTACCATTCGCCGCAAATCCTCCAATAGTGCCCCCGGGGCACTGCTTCTATTCCATTCTAAAATGTGGTGACCATTCTACAGCTTGTACCCTAGGGACCAAGCTACGGAAAATTAGGCGCCCAAGAATAGGTGAGCAAGTCTCAGGCCTTGGTGAGCATTCATGGTTGTTTTTGGTGAGCGTAATGTGCGTGCACTTCGCGTGTTGCTGAGACGAACGTGTGTAGAGCCGCGTCGAGTCGGTTCGTGCTGAGCTTGGCCGTTGTTCCGGGTGAGACGAACACGAGGTGGAGGTAGCGGTTGTCCGTGGCGACCATAGAGAAAGCTTCGACGTTCTTTGTGGCTTCATTCTTTGGGATCTTCGCCTTCAGCGTCGTCCACTCGTCCACGCTCATGGAGTAGCGGTGGCAGTCGTGTCCATAACTGCCGTTGAAGTAGCCGCCGCACAGGAAGAGCGAGTCGCCTGAAGCGACGCCTGCGTGCGTGCGTGCGTGCGCGCGTGCGCGCGTGGGTGCGTGCGTGCGTGCGTGCGTGCGTGCGTGCGTGCGTGCGTGCGTGCGTGCGTGCGTGCGTGCGTGCGTGCGTGCGTGTCGGTGCGTGCGTGCGTGCGTGCGTGCGTGCGTGCGTGCGTGCGTGCGTGCGTGCGTGCGCGCGTGCGCGCGTGGGTGCGTGCGTGCGTGCGTGCGTGCGTGCGTGCGTGCGTGCGTGCGTGCGTGCGTGCGTGCGTGCGTGCGTGCGTGCGTGCGTGCGTGCGTGCGTGCGTGCGTGCGTGCGTGCGTGCGTGCGTGCGTGCGTGCGTGCGTGCGTGCGTGCGTGCGTGCGTGCGTGCGTGTCGGTGCGTGCGTGCGTGTCGGTGCGTGCGTGCGTGCGTGCGTGCGTGCGTGCCGGTGCGTGCGTGCGTGCGTGCGTTCGTGCCAGTGCGTGCGTGCGTGCGTGCGTGCCAGTGCGTGCCAGTGCGTGCGTGCGTGCGTGCGTTCGTGCGTGCGTGCGTGCGTGCGTGCCAGTGCGTGCGTGGGTGCGTGCGTGCGTGCGTGCGTGCGTGCGTGCGTGGGTGCGTGCGTGGGTGCGTGCGTGGTGCGTGCGTGCCTGCCTGCCTGTGCGTGCGTGCGCGCCTGTGCGTACGTGCGTGCGTGCGTGCGTGCGTGCGTGCGTGCGTGCGTGCGTGCGTGCGTGCGTGCGTGCGTGCGTGCGTGCGTGCGTGCGTGCGTGCGTGCGTGCGTGGCTTCAGCTCCACCAGGCTTGTAAATTTTTTTTATTTTTTTTTATTAAAAAAACTTTTTTTAGTTTTTTTATTAAACGTTTTCAGAGACGGTTTTGGACGTCAAATCAATGTTGCAGAAGGTGTTTTCAGCCTAGGAGAGTGTTGTCAATAACAGTGAAGTAAAAGCATTAATAGCATTAAAAGCCTTTTAAATTGAAGTGCACTTTAATTAACTTTTTACTACCTGATAATTTTTTGTGAGTCAAACTACCACTACGAGTATCGACATTTGGTTTTGACAGCCTCAGAACACATTTAGTAGTGCAATTATGGTTATTTGGCTCATCCAGGCTGCTACTACCATAAATCCTCCAATAGTGCCCCCGGGGCACTATTTTTTCAACCTCTCCTTACCTATTGGAGGGGGGGCTTCTATTATTGCAACCTAAAAATTTTGAATGGTAATGCTAGTTTCGCTGTCAAAGTTGTCGATTTTTCGGTGCTTTTAATCACTTTTGCCACATTTAATGGTTGATTTACCGTTAATAGTTGCTGAAACGTACTATTATCGGTTAGTAGTAGTGTGTATACACAATGTAAATGTACCTACCACTACATTTTTGCCCATAAAAGGCACATGGCACAACATACCCCTTACTCCCGGGGACACTATTGGAGGAGGGCTCTATTATTTCAAGCTTGCCATAGCCGGTTGCACTATTGGAGGGGGTTGTACTGGAGGATTTACGGTAAGCAGGTTTATAGGGTTTAAACGCACAAAACCGTCGTTTTTGCCTCTTCGCAGCACTCTTAGGACAATGTTGGCAAAGTTTTTTTAATATCAATTACAAAAATTCAGTTTTTTTACTATTAAAAAAACGTGCCAAAGGCTGAGCCCCACCAATGGTCGCACTAGCTCGCAGGGCCGTCTCGCTCGTCGGCTGAGGTTGGCCGCTTCGGATTCTGCCCCCTTCGATGATCGACGTCGTCCTCGTCGTCTTCCCCCCCCTCCATGTCGTCGATGAAGCCTCCACTGACAATCAATCGGGCCTCGTATCCGACAGCCGAGGCAACAGCAACCGCCTGTGTGTGTGTGTTGCTTACAATCATAGCAACTTAGAAAACGGAGCAAACGAATTGCTTTCAAAAAGCACCTCGACTCATTTTCCATTCATCCTGCTGTGCGTTACTGCTGATTTTCCATAATATACCAGCCATACTGTCAATTGCGACACGAAGACGTTCTCTTGAAGAGGTCAATCAATCAATGCTGTGTTATCCGAGACTGAGATCATACAGGCCGGCGGCCACACCCACCACCACCAAACGACAACATGTCAATGTGTTCTTCAATCAGTGAAAGTCGAATCGTAACTGCACGTGACCATACACATACAAATGTACTTCTGTGTTCAGCTACATGCAGCAGTTACTATATTAGTCCTTGATGTGCAACCTTTCCATAAAGTGTGCAGCTACAGTTGCAGTACTGGGAAACAATTACCTATGTACTGTAAACACGACTTGGGTATCATTTCGCTTGACTGCACGCACACTGGCAGGTGTTTAAAGTTGTTAAACATTGTAGAAGGCTCAGCCCCTCCAAGAATAGTGGCCCATCCAGGAGTGCCCGAATAAAGAAAATTAAAATTATAGAGCCTAGACTAGGGGCACTGTTAGAGTTTTTGGTGTATCGCATGCATGCACTGTCGTGCATAGAAATGCAGAGACCTCGGGTAGACTCGGATGGTAGCTTTTGTAAGCATCAGCTTCGTGATCCAACAACGAAATTCCTGTCGTGTGACGCGTCGCATTCTTGACAAAACGCAAGCCTCCCACGAGGGCCACTCGCTCGACTGTCTCTTTTGCTAAAAAAAAAGTTAACGTCAGGTCCGTCCCACTAGAGAATTGAGCAAATTGCACCCGCGGGCAGGATACGGTGTGGCCTGAAGCTTGTCCAAAGTCAAAATTCCAGGGCCTCCTCCATTTATTTCGGCTCAACCGAATATTTTTTTTTTGCTCACATTTGGCGAGACTGCCCCCATGCGCAACTTCAGCAGGAGAGACCCTCCTAAGCCAAATTCTGGAGGGACACCGCCACAGGCTCCCGCCCGGAGCGTGTGATAGTGAGTGATCAGCATGTCTTCCCCAAACGCAGCAGAACCAACAAACAAAACCCCCCAAAACGTACGCGCGGGTTCCTTCGGAGGTTTGCAAGCCAGCGCGGCGGCGGCAAACGCACAAACTCCAAGCGGCAATAGCAGTTTCATTGAGGTGCTGCGGTTCGCAGGGTAGGGTAGACGGTGGTATATACGAGAAATTGACAATGCGGTGTGCTCCAGGATAGGGCGTCTTTTGAAGCGGCATCATTGACGTGCGCGCGGCACACCCGAGTACGACGACAATGAAAGTTCGGTCTTAGTTCGGGCCCCGCCTAGGTACCTAGCTGTTCCGCTACCGCCTGCTATCAGCTGCTACCGGACGACTTGCGCAAGTTCGCGCTGGCGAGTAGAGAGTGCGTGCTGCTGACGACAACCGCACTGCTTCTGAGGACTAGGGAACTCGAGAACTGGAACACTTGTACTCGGTCGAGAATACGAATTCCAACTATGGTATGCAATGTGTAAGAGAAAGAGCGGAGAGCTGCAAGATTGGGAGGGCTGAGGAGAGACAGCACCGTTGCAACGAACACCGAACGAAAAAACGGTTGTCAACCGTTTTTTTTTCTAATGTCTGCCTCCAGCTGACCAAAATCATTGACGTGCGCGCGGCAGCCGAGTACGACGACGACTGCCGAGTGGGACAATGAAAGTTCGGGCTTAGTTCGGGGCTGCGGGCCTTCAGGTGTAAGTAACAGCAGCGTGTCTGTTTCGCTAATGCCTGCTATCAGCTGCTACTACCGGACGACTTGCGCAAATTCGTGTGGGCGAGTGCATGTTGCTGACGACACCCGCCCATTCCGTCTGAGGACTAGGGAACTCGAGCACTCCAGAATACTCGGGCGCGAATTCCAGCTGCGAACTTCAGACGCTACAACAGACGTACATGCAACAGCATGAGCCATCCATCAGCCAGCAACTGCTGAAGCCCGCCCCACACCAATGCCAAGGTCAAAGCGGAAGCGGTTTCTTTGCACGAACAGTTATGCAGCTCCCCGCTCACCCTTTTAGACATCTTTTATTTTTCCCACGCCCTTTCCTTCTTCTGCTGACGAGCGGTTGTTTGATGGTGGGTAGACTCAGACCGGACACTAAAACATAGGGCAAGGTACCAAACAAATAATTTAAAAAGCCTAAGCAGTACCTGAAGCCTAAGCCTAAGCGACACCTGCGCTTAGCCTACGCAACACCTGCGCCTTAGCCTAAGCAAGGCCTACGTCTAAATAGTCGCAAATAAATCAAATAAACCGTGTTTTGCATTTGGCTACCGTGTTTCGCCCTTTTTAGGATACCATCACAAGACGTGTTTGCCTTTGATTAAAGCAAAATGGAGGGAATGCTCGATCCATATGCACCATATGCATATAGGCCATAGACCATAGGCCTTTGTTATTTCGGTGCGACATTTTTCTCTCTTGTCTCTCCGTCTCACATATCTCCAAACCGGGGGGGGGGTATTGGGTGACCGAAGGCAACCGCCACTTTTATCGGCAATTACTATTCGATGCATGCATACAAGCAATGCATGCGATGCATGCAGGGCCAATGTCTAAACGCGGGGGTCACGATGACGCTATGGTGGGTAAACTGAGACACCGCTCCCGTTTTCATTAACACCCGTACCCCGCTATAGTTGTAGTTCCCAAGCAGACCTTAATCCAGTTTTGCACACTGTTAAATTGTTTTAAGAACAGGCTTAGGCACTCTCTGTCTGATGACTTGTCCAGGCTTTCCAAGATGTTCGGTCATCAGGCATTCAAGGCCTTGAATGAAGCGCTCTTCGCCTTTATTTGTCGAATTGAGCCAGCTCTACTACAAAGCAGAGCGCCGTTGTCACGAAATAACCTGTCCCCAGGAATAAGGTGTCCCCCGGACAACTTATTCTGCTTTTTCATCAGAAAAAGTCGTCCCACCACCAGAATAGCTTGTCCGCCCTTATTGTCATCGCGATGCGACACAAACGATATACAGAATAGGTACATCATGTTCTACAGGCAGCCTTTGTGACACCGGGAAGCACAATGTAATAGCTGACCAATATCAATGGCCTCGGTTCCCGTTCTATCGGAGTTCTGTTAAACTTTAAACTTTTATTTTTGACGACAACCACCTGACGCAGCACAGTGGCCGTTAACTGAATCACCAGATCACAGGGCGGCGCCGTATACATAACAATGGGCGCTGTTCTGCCCCGAGGCAAGGTGGGCCCCTACCTGGCGCTGATTTTTGGCTGAAGCCACGGTACACCCAGAAACCGGAGCAGTGGTTTCCCTTGCCCAAGGGGGTTACCGTGGTTTTCACCAAGCAAGGAATCGAACATACCTGTAACCGGGTCTGGAAGAGTGGGGGGGGGGGGGTAAATGGCCAAATTCTGGGGGGTGTCTGGAGCAAAAAGTGGGGGGAGTAGCCGGCCATTTTTTTAGTTATACTGGTATTTTTGGTCAAAAATGGGTATAAATAGGGTCTAAACAATGTTATTTAGCCTACTAGCCAATAGATTGTAATCAGCTGTGATGTGATGGGCAAGGGGCCCTAGGGGCAAGGGTGTACTGACGTCCGCCAGGACGTCTGCTAGCCAACCTACCTACACCTGTACGCACCGTACTCCTGCTCTCTTCCTTCCTCTTCAACTCTGGACTCCAACGGCGCTGAACTTTCCCAAGGACGCCAGCCACCCGCCGACCGGCTTCCAGCAGCCAGGCGTCGCGTCTATCCCTCTAGCGCCGCCAAGCCAAGCTCCCGCCGACCGGACTGCAGCTGCGCCCTCTGATCCAGCCGCCGCAAGCGCTCGAGGCTCGCCTGCGACCAAGCGAGGACGCTCAGCAAGCTGGCGGCAGAATAGGCGCCGCCGCTGCAAGACCGGACTGGACACCCGCGGCACAAGCGGACGACGCCGAGATAGTGTCCCTCTCCCCTCCCCTCTCTGCACATAAATACCCTCGCCCATTCGACAACCGAGAGTTCCTTGTACATATGAATCTGTCTTCGTGAACCTCGCCGTATCGTATCCCGTTTCGTGTACTGTTCGCCAGTTTGTACAGAAGTTTGTATAGCAGAACCTTGTACAGGCGCAGTCAGGCTTGCCGCTTCAGTACAGTGTTTCTGGAGCGTCAGGCAGGATCCTCCTGGGCTTGGACTGTCGGTTTGAGATCCGTCGGCTGTTGGTGAAGCCGCTGCCTTGTACCAATCGCTCAAAAATAAAACAGGGAAGATCGTAGAGTTGATCGGTGCGTCAGCGGGACCTGTGTGCCCGGCAACGTGAGACCCACAAAGTGGGGAAGATCTGACTCGTCGGTCGGTGCGTCAGCGGGACCTGTGTGCCCGGCAACGTGAGACCTGTTTGTGGGAAGGATCGTAGAGTTGATCGGCGCGTCAGCGGGACCTGTGTGCCCGGCAACGTGAGACCCACAAAGTGGGGAAGATCTGACTCGTCGGTCGGTGCGTCAGCGGGACCTGTGTGCCCGGCAACGTGAGACCCACTCAAGCACGCACCAGAGTTCACTTGCTTGACTCTGTGCCCAGAAGCGTGACGCCAGCAGTTTCGAATTGCTGAGCCGCGCTCGCTGGCGACTGTTGCATGAGCGAGCCGCTTCCTAACGGCGACGACTGTCCAATCTCCACAGCAACCACAGAATGGGGGAGCTGCACCCGTAGGGTAGGGACCTACAGAGCAGCACATTGACAACACGCTCCATTGCAAGATCAGCCTCGATGCTCTGCCCGGAGACGCACTTGACCTACCAGAAGGTAGTTGAATGGGTAGTCGATTTTGATAGGCGCATCGTTTCGCCTTGGACCGGAGAGCGGGCCAGCTGCAACACACTGCTGGAAACCCTTGTCGGTGATTGCCACCTCTCCGTTGATCAGTGCGCCTTCCAGTTCACAACTGAATTCAGTGGGCTGGAGGGGAGGAGCGGCGACGCGCTCTGATGACCTCCGAGACAAGGGTGGGCGCGCCTACCATGAGCGCTCTCTCGGTTTCGACCGAGAGATTGGTTGGCGTCACATGGCCGGCCACTTCCGGCCAGTGGAGCATCGTTGACACCACAGGCACATATGACCAATACAACACTCAGTGCCATGACAGCCATGACAATTGCGACAAACAATACAATTCCAGCGACTTCTTGCCTCACAGTCAAGCTCAGGAGGGTCCTGCCAATGGTCGGGCTGTCGCTGACGTCAGCGACTCCGATTGGATGTCTGTACTGACCACCGTGACCGTCGTCCGTCGTGAAAATCGTCGTCCATACTGACCGTCGCGAAAATTGTACAGACATGACATTGGCAGAACAAACGAACCATGCTCTGCAGATCGTGTGTACAGAGAAATCTGCAGAGTGCTGTGCTGAATGTGGGAAGTCTGACACGCGTTTGTGTACAAACTGTACTGTACTGTGTGTACCAAATGATGGAAACTCGACAGATTTGAGCAATCATCGGAATCGACAAGCGTTTCGCTCGCATCAGAGCCAAGGTTTAGACCAGCCTCTGGAACGCTTATTCCTGAAGCACCAGCACAATAACAACCACACAATAAGATCGGATGACAATGGAGGAAATGGGCAATGGCGCCGAAGGCTCGGCGAGCACTATGCGCTCTAGTGGCTCGTCCAGCGGATTTTGGAGCGAGGACGCGCTGAAGAATAGCGCTTAGTGGGCCCCAATTGATACTGACTACCCTTTTGGTCCTGCTCCCGGGTGCGTCGCATTCTTGGTGAGCCTGGTGAGCTGCAGTGGAGTCTTTCCATTCAGTTTCGCAGCTGGTCGTGCAGACTCGCAGGCAAGAACCCTTCCTTTGCTGCAGCATTCTTATACCCGTTCCCAGGTGTTCCTATCCCCGGAACCCTTCTTCCGGCAGCCGCTGTCATCGTACAGCCCAATTTCACAGCCCAACTCCTCCAAACCAAATAGACACTGCCACATTCGAACAAAAGGCAGTCCAATGGTCCAATGCAGCTGAGTCGCTGCCTTGCAGTCCAACTGTTGACACAAGTGGAATCCAAGCCAGAACTCCAGAGAAGGGCGGTGCTGAGAATTCGCTGCAAGTGTGGAGGCCTACGCACAAGCGACTCGCACGCCACTTCCAGACACTCTGGTTGTGCCTTGCGCAAGTGTCCAACATACCGGCTGCTACAAAATTCAAGACACCTGACAAACAGAAGACTGTCACAAAAGAAAATCTATCAGGGGCGCGCAAGACAGTTTAACGAATTTCCATGGGCTCTGGTGATTGAGCCATCCAACTGGGATCGTGACTGAGACGTTGGCTCTCGAATGCCAACACGCATCTGCAGACACATCGCTTGCGACAGCGGCAACAGAAACGACGTGTGTGTAGCGTAAATCGCGTCTGTATATGTCCTCTTGGCTTGCATGGTTCAGTACATGTCGTGGGGAGCAACGACGACTCTGTTTCCGAAGTTGTCTCAATATCAACACCCCGTCCCGCTCCCTCCGCTTTGCGTTGCGTTTGTTAGTTGACTACGGTAGTCGTAGTCGTAGCGCCGTTTGAGCCTCGTCTCGCGGTTCATCCGCTAGGCTCGGGTAGACGTCGCTAGACGTACGTCCATTCCCAGCCCCCACCCCGTGATTGGTCGGCGCAATGCGCATGCGGCGGGCGCAGAGCGTAGGCGTCGCGCACGGTCTTTGCAGTGCGCGCCTGGACCGATTGGTTTCCGAGTCGTTTTCCGTTCTTCGCCGTTTCCCGTTCCCCCCTCCCTCTCTCGCGGCCGGCGAAGTCACCGTGCGGCTGTTCCACGCGGCTGTTCCACCGTGCGCCTTTGCACGCGTTGGTGACGGACCGAAGTGCGGCGTTTGTTGGAAGGCCGAATCCCAACGCCCGCACCCGAGCACACGGTTGCCCTAGCCACTGGCTTGACCTCTGCTAATCGCCCCGACACGTCAACGCCAGCGAGGCTCACACATCCACGAGCACAAGGTTGCTCAGGCCGCTGGCTCGAAATCTGCTGGCCGCCCCAGCACGTCGACGCCAGCCGAGCCCACTCAGCGCGTCGCGACAGGCGAAGCGACGTCGGCTAGCGCGGCAGCAGCGACGGCGCGCCCGGGCAGACGAGCCGACGCCAGCCAACCGAAGGAAGTTGCGCCGCGACCGTTCCGTAGCGTGGAGGCGACGTGTCGTCTCTCGCCACCGTGGGAAACAGCGCTCCCTAGAGACGAACCCGAGTTGTAGGAGCGTGCGCGAATTCAATGCTAGCCATCTCCTCGACTCTTCACCCGCCCGACGGACCGGCGAAGGCGTCGACCCGACGACAGCAGCGTAGCGGTAGCGACTGCGTGGCGTGTTTTCTCGCGGCTCGTGCACACGCGGCGGACTTCGAGGCGTTCACGGCGCTGGAGGTCCAGACGTTCTAGAGACCGCGCGAGCAGGCCCGGCCGCGGACGCGATATATGTGCATGGTGATATTCTCATCGTGTATTCCGTGTCTGCATTGTTGTTGCTATACCTACCGCATGTGCGCGTTGCACAGCACCCACTCCATGGTTTGCCTCAGTGAACGCCGACTCAGAATCGAGCCATTCAGCTTCATCTATCTCGCAGCCTCATGCGCCTGCTATGTACATCGTTAGTCGCATTAATTGAACTGCGCACTGTATTGTTGTTTCGCTTTGCGCATACGTTGTTCTTCCCTTTCGTCGTCTGTGTAGATTGAAAGCGCATCCAAACTTATGGCATCTATTTTTGTTCAAATAGGTACGTACAAAATTGTACCGTCAGCCTTGACCTCACGTGTTGTACCGTCTTCTCATACACATGTTTCGAACATCGTGCGCTGCCCTATTCACCTTGCGTACTCTGTAGCGTTCTCGTCTTTAACGTAGGATTTGTTGTGTTTGGCTTGCTTCTCTCCCCAACACGTGTAGTACATACCTACGTAGGGTGTGGCACTTAGTGTACATCGTTTTGTCATAATTGTCAATTCTCGTTGTTCATGCTGTTCGTGTGTTTTCAACCTAGACGTATAGTACAGGTAGGGTTCTTGCACTGCATCATTTTCCGCACCAAGACCACTCTACCGCCTCAACTCAACTCAACTCAACTCAACTCAACTCAACTCAACTCATGGACTGAAACGAGGACCATTCGTCGACCAAGACAACCTGCAACGACTTCCTTTGCAAGCTACATACACAACATCTGGATTCATTTCTCTACTCCATCTTCCCCCTGGGTCCCTGGCTTCTGCTGATGGCCACACCCCTGGAGACCTTGCAGCTGTGAGGACACAGCTCGTCCAAGGGGGAAGGTGTACTGACGTCCGCCAGGACGTCTGCTAGCCAACCTACCTACACCTGTACGCACCGTACTCCTGCTCTCTTCCTTCCTCTTCAACTCTGGACTCCAACGGCGCTGAACTTTCCCAAGGACGCCAGCCACCCGCCGACCGGCTTCCAGCAGCCAGGCGTCGCGTCTATCCCTCTAGCGCCGCCAAGCCAAGCTCCCGCCGACCGGACTGCAGCTGCGCCCTCTGATCCAGCCGCCGCAAGCGCTCGAGGCTCGCCTGCGACCAAGCGAGGACGCTCAGCAAGCTGGCGGCAGAATAGGCGCCGCCGCTGCGAGACCGGACTGGACACCCGCGGCACAAGCGGACGACGCCGAGATAGTGTCCCTCTCCCCTCCCCTCTCTGCACATAAATACCCTCGCCCATTCGACAACCGCGAGTTCCTTGTACATATGAGTCTGTCCTTGTGAACCTCGCCTTTTTGTGCCCTGTTTCGTGTACTTTCGCCAGTGTGTACAGAAGTTTGTATAGCAGAACCTTGTACAGGCGCAGTCAGACTTGCCGCTTCAGTACAGTGTTTCTGGAGCGTCAGACAGGATTCTCCTAGGCTTGCACTGTCGGTTTGAGATCCGTCGGCTGTTGGTGAAGCCGCTGCCTTGTTCCAATCGCTGAAATAAAACAGGGAGGATCGTAGAGTTGATCGGTGCGTCAGCGGGACCTGTGTGCCCGGCAACGTGAGACCCACAAAGTGGGGAGGATCTGACTCGTCGGTCGGTGCGTCAGCGGGACCTATGTGCCCGGCAACGTGAGACCTGTTTGTGGGAAGGATCGTAGAGTTGATCGGCGCGTCAGCGGGACCTGTGTGCCCGGCAACGTGAGACCCACAAAGTGGGGAAGATCTGACTCGTCGGTCGGTGCGTCAGCGGGACCTGTGTGCCCGGCAACGTGAGACCCACTCAAGCACGCACCAGAGTTCACTTGCTTGACTCTGTGCCCAGAAGCGTGACGCCAGCAGTTTCGAATTGCTGAGCCGCGCTCGCTGGCGACTGTTGCATGAGCGAGCCGCTTCCTAACGGCGACGACTGTCCAATCTCCACAGCAACCACAGAATGGGGGAGCTGCACCCGTAGGGTAGGGACCTACAGAGCAGCACATTGACAACACGCTCCCTTGCAAGATCAGCCTCGATGCTCTGCCCGGAGACGCACTTGACCTACCAGAAGGTAGTTGAATGGGTAGTCAATTTTGATAGGCGCATCGTTTCGCCTTGGACCGGAGAGCGGGCCAGCTGCAACACACTGCTGGAAACCCTTGTCGGTGATTGCCACCTCTCCGTTGATCAGTGCGCCTTCCAGTTCACAACTGAATTCAGTGGGCTGGAGGGGAGGAGCGGCGACGCGCTCTGATGACCTCCGTGACAAGGGTGGGCGCGCCTACCATGAGCGCTCTCTCGGTGTCGGCCGAGAGATTGGTTGGCGTCACATGGCCGGCCGCTTCCGGCCAGTGGAGCATCGTTGACACCACAGGCACAAATGACCAACACAACACTGAGTGCCACGACAGCCATGACAACTGCGACAATCAATACAATCCCAGCGATTTCTTGCCGCACAGTCAAGCTCAGGAGGGTCCTGCCAATGGTCGGACTGTCGCTGGCGACGTCGGCGACTCCGATTGGATGTCTGTACCACCGTGACCGTCGACCGTCGTGAAAATCGTCGTCCATACTGACCGTCGCGAAAATGTACAGACATGACATTGGCAGCACAAACGAACCATGCTCTGCAGATCGTGTGTACAGAGAAATCTGCAGAGTGCTGTGCTGAATGTGGGAAGTTTGACGCGCGCTTGTGTACAAACTGTACTGTACTGTGCGTACCAAATGACAGAAACTCGACAGATTTGAGCAGTCATTGGAATTGACAAGCGTTTCGCTCGCAGCAGAGCCAAGGTTTAGATCAGCCTCTCAAACGCAAATTGCTGAAGCACCAACCCAATAACAACCACACAATAAGATCTGATGACAATGGAGGAAATGGGCAATGGCGCCGAAGGCTCGGCGAGCACTATGCGCTCTAGTGGCTCGTCCAGCGGATTTTGGAGCGAGGACGCGCTGAAGAATAGCGCTTAGTGGGCCCCAATTGATACTGACTACCCTTTTGGTCCTGCTCCCGGGTGCGTCGCATTCTTGGTGAGCCTGGTGAGCTGCAGTGGAGTCTTTCCATTCAGTTTCGCAGCTGGTCGTGCAGACTCGCAGGCAAGAACCCTTCCTTTGCTGCAGCATTCTTATACCCGTTCCCAGGTGTTCCTATCCCCGGAACCCTTCTTCCGGCAGCCGCTGTCATCGTACAGCCCAATTTCACAGCCCAACTCCTCCAAACCAAATAGACACTGCCACATTCGAACAAAAGGCAGTCCAATGGTCCAATGCAGCTGAGTCGCTGCCTTGCAGTCCAACTGTTGACACAAGTGGAATCCAAGCCAGAACTCCAGAGAAGGGCGGTGCTGAGAATTCGCTGCAAGTGTGGAGGCCTACGCACAAGCGACTCGCACGCCACTTCCAGACACTCTGGTTGTGCCTTGCGCAAGTGTCCAACATACCGGCTGCTACAAAATTCAAGACACCTGACAAACAGAAGACTGTCACAAAAGAAAATCTATCAGGTGCACGCAAGACAGTTTAACGAATTTTCATGCGCTCTGGTGATTGAGCCATCCAACTGGGATCGTGGCTGAGACATTGGCTCTCGAATGCCGACACGCATCTGCAGACACATCGCTTGCGACAGCGGCAACAGAAACGACGTGTGTGTAGCGTAAATCGCGTCTGTATATGTCCTCTTGGCTTGCATGGTTCAGTACATGTCGTGGGGAGCAACGACGACTGTGTTTCCGAAGTTGTCTCAAGATCGACACCCCGTCCCGCTCCCTCCGCTTTGCGTTGCGTTTGTTAGTTGACTACGGTAGTCGTAGCCGTAGTCGTAGCGCCGTTTGAGCCTCGTCTCGCGGTTCATCCGCTAGGCTACGGTAGACGTCGCTAGACGTACGTCCATTCCCAGCCCCCACCCCGTGATTGGTCGGCGTAATGCGCATGCGGCGGGCGCAGAGGCGCGTAGGCGTCGCGCACGGTCTTTGCAGTGCGCGCCTGGACCGATTGGTTTCTGAGTCGTTTTCCGTTCTTCGCCGTTTCCCGCTCCCCCTTCCCTCTCTCGCGGCGAAGTCACCGTGCGGCTGTTCTACGCGGCTGTTCCACCGTGCGCCTTTGCACGCGTTGGTGACGGACCGAAGTGCGGCATTTGTTGGAAGGCCGATTCCCCACGCCCGCACCCGAGCACACGGTTGCCCTAGCCACTGGCTTGACCTCTGCTAATCGCCCCGACACGTCAACGCCAGCGAGGCTCACACATCCGCGAGCACACGGTTGCTCCGGCCGCTGGCTCGAAATCTGCTGGCCGCCCCAGCACGTCGACGCCAGCCGAGCCCACTCAGCGCGTCGCGACAGGCGAAGCGACGTAGCGCGGCAGCAGCGGCGGCGCGCCCGGGCAGACGAGCCGGCGCCAGCCAACCGAAGGAAGTTGCGCCGCGACCGTTCTGTAGCGTGGAGGCGACGTGTCGTCTCTCGCCACCGTGGGAAACAGCGCTCCCTAGAGACGACCCCGAGTTGTAGGAGCGTGCGCGAATTCAATGCTAGCCATCTCCTCGACTCTTCACCCGCCCGACGGACCGGCGAAGGCGTCGACCCGACGACAGCAGCGTAGCGGTAGCGACGTGCGTGGCGTGTTTTCTCGCGGCTCGTGCACACGCGGCGGACTTCGAGGCGCTCACGGCGCTGGAGGTCCAGACGTTCTAGAGACCGCGCGAGCAGGCCCGGCCGCAGACGCGATATATGATGCATGGTGATATTCTCATCGTGTATTCCGTGTCTGCATTGTTGTTGCTATACCTACCGCATGTGCGCGTTGCACAGCACCCCCACTCCATGGTTTGCCTCAGTGAACGCCGACTCAGAATCGAGCCATTCAGCTTCATCTATCCCGCAGCCTCATGCGCCTGCTATGTACATCGTTAGTCGCATTAATTGAACTGCGCACTGTATTGTTGTTTCGCTTTGCGCATACGTTGTTCTTCCCTTTCGTCGTCTGTGTAGATTGAAAGCGCATCCAAACTTATGGCATCTATTTTTGTTCAAATAGGTACGTACAAAATTGTACCGTCAGCCTTGACCTCACGTGTTGTACCGTCTTCTCATACACATGTTTCGAACATCGTGCGCTGCCCTATTCACCTTGCGTACTCTGTAGCGTTCTCGTCTTTAACGTAGGATTTGTTGTGTTTGGCTTGCTTCTCTCCCCAACACGTGTAGTACATACCTACGTAGGGTGTGGCACTTAGTGTACATCGTTTTGTCATAATTGTCAATTCTCGTTGTTCATGCTGTTCGTGTGTTTTCAACCTAGACGTATAGTACAGGTAGGGTTCTTGCACTGCATCATTTTCCGCACCAAGACCACTCTACCGCCTCAACTCAACTCAACTCAACTCAACTCAACTCAACTCAACTCATGGACTGAAACGAGGACCATTCGTCGACCAAGACAACCTGCAACGACTTCCTTTGCAAACACAAACATCTGGATTCATTTCTCTACTCCATCTTCCCCCTGGGTCCCTGGCTTCTGCTGATGGCCACACCCCTGGAGACCTTGCAGCTGTGAGGACACAGCTCGTCCAAGGGGGAAGGTGTACTGACGTCCGCCAGGACGTCTGCTAGCCAACCTACCTACACCTGTACGTACCGTACTCCTGCTCTCTTCCTTCCTCTTCAACTCTGGACTCCAACGGCGCTGAACTTTCCCAAGGACGCCAGCCACCCGCCGACCGGCTTCCAGCAGCCAGGCGTCGCGTCTATCCCTCTAGCGCCGCCAAGCCAAGCTCCCGCCGACCGGACTGCAGCTGCGCCCTCTGATCCAGCCGCCGCAAGCGCTCGAGGCTCGCCTGCGACCAAGCGAGGACGCTCAGCAAGCTGGCGGCAGAATAGGCGCCGCCGCTGCAAGACCGGACTGGACACCCGCGGCACAAGCGGACGACGCCGAGATAGTGTCCCTCTCCCCTCCCCTCTCTGCACATAAATACCCTCGCCCATTCGACAACCGCGAGTTCCTTGTACATATGAGTCTGTCTTTGTGAAGCTCGTCATTTTTGTGCCCTGTTTCGTGTACTTTCGCCAGTGTGTACAGAAGTTTGTATAGCAGAACCTTGTACAGGCGCAGTCAGGCTTGCCGCTTCAGTACAAAGGGGCCCTAGGGGCAAAGGGCCCTATGCGACAAGGGGCCCTAGGTCAGTGGCAACGCTAGGAGGGGCAGGGAGGGGCCCTAGGTCAGTGGCAACGCTAGGAGGGGCAGGGAGGGGCGGACTGCCCCTCCCAACTTCTGGACTGCCCCCGCAACTTTCTTCATCTGCACTGCATACATGTATGCGGTTGCTGTGTATGTATGTTCAGAACAATATCCAGATGAAAACCATTGGTGGAAGAACAGACGAGTTCTACACTTCCAATCAAGATGTGGGGCAGTAAGAGAGAGAGAGTCGTAAAAACATATTGTAGCCGACGGTAAGCGCAACACACTCAATTGGCTGACGGAGAGCCCAACCCGCCTACATGTACAGGGTGGGCCACCGCTGATTTCTAACGTTAGATCGCTAAAATTGCACGAAAACATATTACGCTGGTTCTCCACTTCTACGGCTCTTTTACACACTCACATTGTACAGCCTGTTGGCGTCCGCAGTGAGCTCCCAACCCAGCAGTTGGTTACCATGCTGGGTGAGCCGATCCGATACGTTGTTTCACCAAAGTCGGTCATTGGCGTCATTGCTTCTGCTCAACGTTGCTACACTTCTCTACCCAGACTACAATCTGTGGCCCTCTGATCCAATCAGCAATAGAAACGCACACAACGTAAAGCGAATACATTTTTTGCGCAGTTGCACGCCCGCTGCTGTGCCAAATTTGCCCATGTCGGCATAGGGTAGGGCATCTTGCCCACTAGGGCCCCTTGTCGCACGTCGTTTCCAATCTACTAGGGCCCCTTGTCTACTAGAATGGGGGGAACTAGGGCCCCTTGTTCCAGTACCGTTCCTACCAGGCTGCTGCAGCGCCGTCGAACGCTGGCCGACGCCGCGAGCTCCGCTGACGCTACTTGATGATCGGCGTGAGATCGGCGTGCGACTTGATGACCAAACGATATGGTCGATTGATGGCAGTGCTACGGCTCTATTTTGGACAAGAGTAAAATGTGAAGAGTGAAGGCTTCTTCAATGCGCTTTGGCTTGCATATTTCGCGAACCAAACTGTTATAGTCAGAATGTGTCAGCTTAGCCTAAATGCTGCTTGAAATGCAGCCTTCTACATATGTACATTGTACGTCAGGGACGACCTCCGGCCGAACGTGCGTGGCTACCGTAACGTTCCGACTTCATTTGCGCAAAGCGCCATCAAAATGTAATTAAGCGCCTCAGGGCAGGACGAGAATACAACAAAAATGCTGTAGAGAAAACGAGAATTGTCTCAACTCTTTCTATTTTTTCGTGGTTTTTAGTAGTCAGCATCGTTGGGCTCCTCGTCGAGCGGCTGCTCGCCGTTGGCGCCCTCCTCCTCGTAGTAATCCGCCTCGTCGTCCGCCAGCATCTCCTGACAAACGCAGAGTTACGGTAGTGAAATTTGCATACACAACGCAGGGTCGGACCTAGTACTCTGGCAACCACAAAATTGAGCTTCACGTTTTCAGTGCATCGGTTGTTTCGATCGACCAAACCACAACTACGCCAAGATAGACAGGGCAACCCAGGAGATTCTCGCCATTCAAAACAGTGTGACTGGGCTGCAAGATGCTATATAGATGCACAGCTGAGCATCACCGTTGACTTTGACACCTCTGGACAGTGGCATGAGGGGGAGAGGAGGGTAACGCGCATAGCGACGCACCTGGTACTGCTGGTACTCGGAGATGAGGTCGTTCATGTTGCTCTCGGCCTCCGTGAACTCCATCTCGTCCATGCCCTCGCCAGTGAACCAGTGCAGGAACGCCTTGCGGCGGAACATTGCTGCAGCGCGTGCAGAGATGACCAGTGCACATCCACAGGCGTACACGCACGCACGCACGCACGGACCGGTGAACTGTTCGGAGAGGCGCTTGAAGAGCTCCTGAATGGCGGTGTTGTTGCCGAGGAAGGTGGCGGCCATCTTCATGCCGACGGGCGGCACGTTGCAGACGGCCGTCTTCACGTTGTTCGGTATCCACTCGACGAAATAGGAGCTGTTGCGGTTCTGCACCGCCAGCATCTGCTCCTCCACCTCGCGCATCGACATCCGGCCTGAGCACGGCGAGGGTGTGGTGTGAAAGTTGCCGAATCGGTGCGTTCATGCGTCCATATGTGCGTACGGACGGACGCACCCCGGAAGATGGCGGCCGCGGTGAGGTAGCGTCCGTGGTTGGGGTCGCAGGCCGCCATCATGTTCTTGCCTTCGAAAATCTGCAATCGAACCCGTCTACAACAGTCAACAGAAAAGAACCCGTCACGTCAAACAAAACGTTGATCGCAGATTGCGATTGCACAAGAAATGCAACGAAATCAATACCTGGTGTGCCAGCTCTGGGACACTGAGCGCCATGTACGCCATGCTCTTCCGCGCGCCCAAGGGGGCGAAACCTGGGAAATGTTCCACAATTAAATCAATAAAAAAGGACAATTCCTCTTCATAGAAGGAGCAACCGGGAATGAAGAAGTGGAGGCGGGGGAAGGGCACCATGTTGACGGCGAGCTTGCGGAGGTCGGCGTTCAGCTGACCAGGGAAGCGCAGACATGTCGTCACACCGGACATGGTCATCGAGACTGCAAGGAATGCTGACAACTCGGCAACGTGCGCAGCTTTTGCGCACCACCCCTCCTTCAGGTAGCCACAGCGCCCACACCTACATAGTGAAGACTGGAACAAAGACGCCGCCCCAACACAACCCCAGAATTGCAGGACCCCAACCATGCCCGTTCGTGTCGTGCCACTGTATGCACACCAAATATTTCTACGTCTGCCTCGCTTTCCATGAAAAATAAGACAAGTCAATACCAAGAACCAACAGACGTACATACAGGAGTGCACTGAGGTGTTCACGCAGATCTCTCTCTCTCTCTCCACTCACCGAGGTGATTGAGGTCGGCGAAGGAGGGCGACTGCATCTTGAGCGTGCGCATGCAGATGTTCTGCAGCGCCTCGTTGTCGATAATGAATGTCTCCTCGCTGTTCTCGACCAGCTGGTGGACCGAGAGCACGGCGTTGTAAGGCTCCACCACCACCTCCGACGTCTGCAGGCATCGCAAAATCGATACGCGTCGACGCACGCACAGACAGCTAGGTAGCTGTGTAACGAAGCAACGAACCGTACGATACACACACGGACGTACGCACGTACGCACTCACGCGCGATCACGCACGACGACTGACCTTGCTGGAGGGGATGACGCTGTAGGTGGCGATGATCAGGTCAGGGTATTCCTCACTGCAATCGAAATTGATTGAAATTGAAATTGGATCAATAAGAACGCTGCGACTGCGGTGGCAACGTTCGAACGAAATCTGCTTTGTCCTACCGCAATTTGCTGATGAGCAGCGTGCCCATGCCGCTGCCCGTGCCGCCGCCCAGCGATTGCGTCAGCTGCAACGCCAGTCGCCAGCGTGTACATCATTTTCTCAGCGACGCGCACGCGCTTGCGCGGCTTTGCAGCGTCGTGACGCATCGGCACGCAAACGATCGCAAACACGCTCGCGCCAAGCACAGGGGGGCGAGTGCGACCCGACCGTGTTACCTGGAATCCCTGCAGCGCGTCGCAGGCCTCGGCTTCACGCCTGACGACTTCCATGACGTTTTCGACCAGCTCCGCGCCCTCCGTGTAGTGGCCCTTGGCCCAGTTGTTGCCAGCGCCGCTCTGGCCAAACACAAAGTTGTCCGGCTTGAAGAGACTACCGTACTCGCCGGCGCGGATCACGTCCATCGTGCCCGGTTCCAGGTCCACGTTTACGGAACGGGGCACGTAACGGCCGCCTGAGACGATGCGATTCAGGAACTGTAGGCAACATTTCCATTTCATTTTATTTACTGCCACATCCTTCCACATGCAAAAGCCAGTCTACTGTAAAGATTGCGCGGTGCATTCGTGCGGGCAGAAAAGAAACAAATGGCGTAGGCCAGAAGTGCTAGGCGCAAGCGAAAGTTACCCAACTAACGGGCAATTCTTCGAGATCCAGACAATCGACTTGCCCCACGAGTGCGACAAGTTCGACAATTTTCAACAGCCCTGCATTCCTCATTCAGTCCAGCTCAGTCGCACCGCACCACCCACGGACCATGTGCCTCTGTGAAGTAGACCTCGATGCGCTGCAGCTGATTCTCGGCAAGATCCTGGTCCTGTGGCACGTGGTAGAGGCCGTCGGCGCCGATGCCGTGCTCCTCGCTGATTACCTCCCAGAACTAAAAGAAGAATCTGTTGCGCAGTCCGTGTCTCAGCTGGCCTAGTGCTAGTGAATCAATCGGCTCCTTGCACGAACGGTTCTGGGTTAAATTCTCCCCCTAAAGGCTGATTCACAATTAACGGTCTTCCCATCGGTCTCGGTCTCGGTCACGGTGTCGGGGTCGGTCTTCCCATGCTAAACAGCCAAGACCGATGCGAAGACCGAGACCGAGACCGAGACCGACGATGTTGGGAACTTTGAACATTTGCTCCGGTCTTCATCGGTCTTCATCGGTCTCGTGTTGAACGCGCGCGCTACCGTAGTCACGCTTTACTATAGCCGTGACCCTCAAAGAATTTGTCGGTATTCGCATAAGGGTAAAGCGACTAGGAAATTTGCCGAAATTGAAAACAAGGAAGAGTTTAAGATGCGTCGTATTCAACAGGTGTAGGCGGCCCGTCTCCTTGGATAATTGACGGCCGCTCTAATACCAAAAATAAAAAAAAAACGGCGGCGGCATGGCAGCACGTCTGTAAAGACACGGCGGCGGGAAAATCTGCGCCGCCATTACATACGTCAAGGTGGACGGCCCGATCGGCAGTGTCCTACATTTTCTGTAAGCGTCGGCGAAAGCGGCAGCGTCAGCGAAAGCGTCGGCAGCAGCGGCCACAGTGTCGACGCCGGCGCTGACGACAGCTCCTGTAGCGGCGTCCGCGCCCGTGACGGCGGCCAGAAGCGCTGGGGGCGGTCTGCGTCTGCCGCACAATGTCTGTCTGTCTGTCTGGTGATAGTGCGTTCCCGTCGTCTACTGCGTGTGCTTTTTTTGTTTCTTAGGGAAGTCGCATAAAAAAATGAAGGAGGTCGAAAACAAGGGCCACAGTACGCTCCTAAATACGCTGAAAGGCGCGCATTTGACCGAAGATCATTGAAAGACCGGAGGCAACGCGTTGTCAGTTTTGCATGGGTCAAAAAGACCGAGACCGAGACCGAGACCGATGCGAAGACCGAGACCGAGACCGATGGGAAGACCGTTAATTATGAATCAGCCTTAAGGGACCCCATAACGAGGATTTCCCTGTCACAGTGGCGGATCCAGGGAGAGCGCATGGACCCCCTCTCCTGCCGAAATCGGAATACTAGGGGGAGAGGGGTAAACTGAAAAATTGTTTTTAAGATTTCTTCTCGAACCTTCGAGCCGATCTGGTTGCCGCACTGGCCGACCTGCAGGTGGACGATTTCGCGCATGATTTTCTACAATATTCAGTGATTTAATTTCTCCTTTTTTTCTGGTCCGTGGCAGTGGCTTGTTAGCTTGCTTGTTCGTAAACTGACTAGCAAAGAGGCAGAGGCGTTGCCCGTAGTCAATGGTTTGAAAATGGGCGCGAAGAGACACTGGCGCCCTCGCGCGTGGAGATGCAGCTAGGTCGAGTAAGCTTAACCAAAGATAAGCCAACTGGTACGACTAGCTAGTGCTGGAGCACGCCACACGAGTGCGCAAACAAGCCATGAGCACGAAAACGTGCATGGAAGGTGAGAGTGGTGCAGGAAAAGTGACAGAGCGCATGCTATGCAGATGGATGACTGATGTTCGCACGCCTTTATTTCGAACGGCCGCGCCAAGATAATTGCAACTGTTTGGTGGTGGTTTGAGCTGGCGGAACTTTAGCGAGTCCAAGGTCTACGACGGTGCTGTGGCTTTTGTTCAACACTATACATGCGATGCGAACAGCTGTGGCTTTGTCTCAGTTTGGCTTAGCAAGCACATACGTACTGCAGTACACCAGGTAGACCTGGAGACGGACGGGTTGAACATGGTGCGGACCAGCGCGTCGCAACGTCTGGCTTTGCGCCTTCAGAAGCGCGTTAGAGGGAAACCACGCTTGACCATATCGGTTTGGTCAACGGCTCAACAACCACGCACGCACGCGCAAGACTAAGGAGCTGCAGGTAATAGGTACCACGAGCATGTCTGCCGGGGTTCAACTGCCCTCCCACATCCCACTGCAGTAGAATATTTCTCGCGTTTTCAACCCCGAGCGGCGTAAAACAGTCATCAAGCACAAATACAACATTGTAACGGCTAAACTCAGGGAAGATACAGCACTCAGTGGGTTGCGTCAATTGCGTGATCGCTCAGTGCGATGGTTTCAGTCTATCGTCGTCAAAAAAATCCGTCGTCACCAAGAAGGCGCTTCATACCTCCATCCATACTACCTTCTTACCTGCTCCTTACCTCTTACACTATATAACTACAGACGCAACGAATCGACACGGCGTCTAGCGTCAATTCAACTTCAACATTTTAACTTTACATTACGGTCTATACCAGTATCGTATCAACATTTACGAACGTCAGCCGAGTAGAACGCGCGAGAGCTGAGCAGGAAGACGGCACAAAACCTCGGGGAAAAAAAAAACACGAAAAAATCCAAAAAAACTCAAATTTTTATCATTCATTAATTTGCTTAATTTTCTCAGTAGTCGGCCTCGTTGGGCTCCTCGTCGAGCTGCTGCTCCCCGTTGGCCGCCGTCTCCTCGGCGTAGTAGTCCGCCTCGTCGTCCACCGTCGCCTCCTCAAGTTTGTACCGCAATTTCATTTAACCGTTATATTTACTGGTAAAAATATTTACTGGCAAACGCGATAATTATCCGTGTGCGCGCGTGTGTGTGTCCCATGTCTACACCCGTCTGAGCAGCCAGTGATGAATCTCGCCAATTTCTCCATGCTGGACATCTACGCCCCCACCCCCCTCCACCTACTTAAGGCTCCAGGAGCCACCCCCACTTTTTGCTTCCCTTGACCCACCCCATCCATAGAAGAACCGCTTAGCCCCCCCCCCCCACCTCGATCGGGCTGTCCCCGTTAGAGGCCTGGACGCGGGGGGGGGGGAGGCTGCAGAAGAGCCTGGGCGGCGCACGCACCTGATACTGCTGGTACTCGGAGATGAGGTCGTTCATGTTGCTCTCGGCCTCGGTGAACTCCATCTCGTCCATGCCCTCGCCCGTGAACCAGTGCAGGAACGCCTTGCGGCGGAACATCGCTGCAGCGCGTACAAAGAGACTCTTGGCACTGTGCACCCACAGGCGTACACGCACGCACGCACGGACGCACGGACCGGTGAACTGTTCGGAGAGGCGCTTGAAGAGCTCCTGAATGGCGGTGTTGTTGCCGAGGAAGGTGGCGGCCATCTTCATGCCGACGGGAGGGACGTTGCAGACGGCCGTCTTCACGTTGTTCGGTATCCACTCGACGAAATAGGAGCTGTTGCGGTTCTGCACCGCCAGCATCTGCTCCTCCACCTCGCGCATCGACATGCGGCCTGAGGGGACAACGCGAAGCGTGCGTGCGTGCGTGCGTGCGTGCGTACGTGCGTGCGTGCGTTCGTGAGCGAGCACCCCTGAAGATGGCGGCGGCGGTCAGGTAGCGTCCGTGGTTGGGGTCGCAGGCGGCCATCATGTTCTTGCCGTCGAAGATCTGCAGATCGTTGGATCACGTCTTGCGTGCGGGATCATTTTGAGCAACAAATCAGTCAAGAAAATTCAGAACGCAGCACCTGGTGCGCCAGCTCCGAGACGCTCATCGCGCGGTAGGCCATGCTCTTGCGCGCGTCCAGGGGGGCGAAACCTGGGAAAATCGAAATATTTAAATAATAAAGAAATGTGAGTGAAATGCACACCGGGAATGAAGAAGTGGAGGCGGGGGAAGGGCACCATGTTGACGGCGAGCTTGCGGAGGTCGGCGTTCAGCTGGCCAGGGAAGCGGAGAGACGTCGTCACGCCCGACATTGTCATCGAGACTGCAAAATTTTTGCCAGTTGAAGTAGCAAAAATTTGAAGAAAAAACACACAATATCCCAAAATGACCTCCGAACTGCGGAGGACCACCCTCTCACCAAGAACCACCACCACAATAACCGAATAAAACCATACACGACGAATTTATTTTGATTTCTGCTCTACCCAGACTCACTGAGGTGGTTGAGGTCCCCGTAGGTGGGCGACTGCATCTTGAGGGTGCGCATGCAGATGTTCTGCAGCGCCTCGTTGTCGATGCAGAAGGTCTCGTCCGTGTTCTCGACCAGCTGGTGGACGGACAGCACCGCGTTGTACGGCTCCACCACCACCTCCGACACCTGCAGCAGCGCGCATCGAGGACGTTATTGAGACGGAAGCACGCAAGCACGGGCTCGACCAAGCAGCACACAGGGGCGCGCACGCACGCACGTGCAGAAAGAGGGACCGACGCGCGTACAGGCGCACGCACGCACGCGCAGAGAGAAGGACCAACGCGCGTACAGGCGCACGCACGCACACACGCGCAGACGGACGCACGCACGCACACACGCGCAGACGGACGCACACACACACACACGTACATGAACGCACGATCAGCGACCACCAACCTTGGGCGAGGGGATGACGCTGTACGTGGCCATGATCCGGTCGGGATACTCCTCGCTGCAAGCGCCGCGCACCGGATGAGACGACATTTCCCTCGCCTCGCAAGATGTCCCGACTCACCGCATCTTGCTGATGAGCAGCGTGCCCATGCCGCTGCCCGTGCCGCCGCCCAGCGACTGCGTCAGCTGCAACGCCAGACGCGAGCGTGCAACAATCAATCACGGACCAGCAGGCACAGGCTGGTACCTGGAAGCCCTGCAGGGAGTCGCAGGCCTCGGCCTCGTGCCTGATCACGTCGATGACGGTCTCGATCAGCTCCGCGCCCTCCGTGTAGTGGCCCTTGGCCCAGTTGTTGCCGGCGCCGCTCTGGCCGAACACGAAGTTGTCGGGCTTGAAGAGGCGGCCGTACTCGCTCGCCCGGATCACGTCCATCGTGCCCGGTTCCAGGTCCACGTTCACGGAACGGGGCACGTAGCGGCCGCCTGGGAAGACAATCGAGAAATAGCAACGGCAAAAGTTGACACTGTCCATTCATTCATGCTGCATGCAGCCAGGCAGCAGCACCCACCGTGCGCTTCGGTGTAGTAGACCTCGATGCGCTGGAGCTGCGTCTCGGCCAGCTCCTTGTCCTCCGGCACGTGGTAGAGGCCGTCGGCGCCGATGCCGTGCTCCTCGCTGATCACCTCCCAGAACTACAAGCGCAGCGTGTGGGCGTGTGTGTATCAGTGTGTGGGCGTGTGTGTATCAGTGTGTGGGCGTGTGCGTGTGCGTGTGCGTGTGCGTGCGTGTGTGTTTCAGTGTTTGCGCTCGGGAACTCATTGAATACCCCTCCCTCCCCCCACCTCAAAAAAAAAAATTGAAAGTAAAAACTTAAAAAAAAAATTATTGTGCAATGCAACCCTGCAGATAATTGCACAAAATTTCAAAGACGCCCCACTTCCCACCTTGGAGCCGATCTGGTTGCCGCACTGGCCGACTTGCAGATGGACGATTTCGCGCATGACGGGATTTTCTAGCGGATCGCTTCTTAGCTCGCTCAACAAGTAACCCACTAGCTAAAAAGATGGCACACACTACAGCTAAAAGCAGGGCGTTGCGTTGCCGGCAGCGGCGCGCGGTTTGAATGCCCGCCATATTGTCCGCGCGTGGAAATGGTACCCTACTAGCAGCGGCTTAGGGAGGCAGCTAGGTCGAGCAAAAGCCTACCTGGATGATGATGCTGAGCCAACTAACGCAGCGCTAGTCAGCAATAGCACAGGCGGCACCACACTACGACTCGCACAGTGGTGACTAACCTAACCTAACGACCTATGGCGACGCGACCGCGCAAACAAAGCAGGGACCGCGCGCGCAAAAATGCGAAGAAATGGGAAAGACGAGAGATGAACGGGGGAGGGTTAGGTTGCGGCGGCGGACGCCACGCACGCACGGACGTACGCGCGCACGCACAAACAAGGGAAGAAGTTAGTTGCGCTCGCGGTGAGTGTGTCGGTGCCTGGTGGGCAGAGGCAGACAGACGGGACGCTTGCGCGCCAAACGAGGGTGGAGCCATTTACAGTTGCATCGGCGCGTGGCTAGGGACAGTCACCCCCTATCCTATACGTTACGTTTGAATGGCTGACGCTACGCTCCACCCCGCACCACTGGCGGATCCAGAAAAAAATTTCGGAGGGGGGAGGAATTTTGCAGAAGGGAGGACCCTGTTGAACTTTTTGGATGTTGGGCCATTTTGGCAGTGGTTTGGACACCTAATCGGTCCATATTCGACGATTAACGAATATAAACGGCGCCGCAGGCAAAAATTTTGTTGTTTTCGACCACCTACAAGCAATTTTATGCTAAAAAATAGGCCCACGAGGCGTGTTTCTTCTCCCACCGCCTACCCCTTTCCCCCCTTTTCCCCCCTAGATTTCCGATTTCGGGAGGGGGAATTCCCCCTTTCCCCCACCCCTGGATCCGCCAGTGCCCCGCACCCCTTCCCCTGCGCAGGGAGGGTCGTTTGTCGCATCGCTTCCGAAGGGGATCTTTCTGCCAACGCAGCGAGCGCAACGCAGCGCAACACTCGGCGGGCAGACGAGAGAGCGCGCAGCCGAGATTCAAATGTTGGAGAGGGGGGGGGGGCTGGCAGGCCCCATGCCGATGACAGGCGCGTGTGCGGGACGGCGCCAGCCATTGAGAGAAGGGGTCCTTCGCCGCGCTAGAGTGAAACCCTCGCTCGTTCGGCAAAGGCAGACGGATTTTTAGCGGGAAAAGAAGGGCAGCGGAGGGCAATGGTGAGGGTGACGCACGCGCCACGAGCGTTTGAAGAGAGCAGCAGCGATTTCTCAATTCTAACGCACTACGAGCCGTGTGGTGTGGGTTCGACGGACATGACGTGACGACGACATGATTGTTTGGAAGACCTTTATCTGCAACGGGCGACGACGCAGAAACACGCACAGACAGCCAGGGTTGCATAAAAAAAAAATTTCAAGTTTTTTTTTAAATTAAAAAAAAAATTTAAAAAAAAAAAAAAATTTTTTTAAATTGACTTAGGAGCCATCATTGGCGCAAAATACCTGTACTATAAGATACTTTTAGCCTATTAGAGTGTCAAACACAAGTACTAGTGCTTCCCTAAAGCCTTTAGAAGCGTATTTAGCATCGTTTTAGTCAAATGGTGACAAAGCCGCTGCCTCTAAATGGTCGTGTACGGTATCGCACTATGTTGGGAACCAGTTGGGAACCCCAAAAAGAGCTTGGTTTTGGTGCTAATAAGCAAGTTTATGCATGAATAACTACTAATTGTACCATCTAAGCACCATTTAAACGCCTTTTTGCCACTCAAAAGCTAAATTTTACCCAAAAACAGAGAAATTTTTTTTAATTTAAAAAAAAATCCAACTTTTTTTTTAAAAAAAAAATTTTTCTTTTTAAAAAAAAAGTTTTTTTTTTAAATTGTGCAACCCTGCAGACAGCACACACAGCGACAACGCAGAGATGGCGCTGCGAAACAGCAAAATACGAAGAAAAAAAAACAGGTATGCTCGTAATCACTTTTTAATACCGCGTCGAGCGTCGGGAAAGATCGGCGTTAAATAAAACACACGACCAACACGACCAACACAAGCCTAAGCCGAAACCTAAGCCTAAGCCTAAGAATAAGCCTAAGCCTAAGCCTAAGCAAAAGCCTAAGTCTAAGCCTAAGCAGAAACCTACGACTAAGCCTAAGCAAAAGCCTAAACCTAAGCCTAAAGTTTTGGTCGTGGTGGTCGTGTTGGTCGTGTGTTTTAGTTTACGCCGAAAGATCAACACAAGCAATTACGATAAACATGCAAATTTTGTATTGCTTGCGATATTTGCATATAGCAGCGCGCTTGTATTCTTGTATTCAAATATCTCGTGTACACAAAAGGAAGCCGGACATACAGTACAATCAAGCAAGCACCGTACTGTTTTGAATTTTAAATTTAAGACAATTTTGATTTTTCAAAATTTTTGAGATAACAATGTGGCCATCTGCAGGGCACCCCAGGGAGTCACGTTCCGCTCATGCTTTTCAAACTTATTTCTAATTTTTTCGAGATATTTCAACTCAAACCTCAAAAATTTGAACAAACAGAGTACAGTAATTTTAGTTTGAATTGCTTATGCAGGGCGTCAGGGGCAAGTTTTGTGTTGGGAGTTTGGTGGATAGGCTGTGTCCTAAAAAGTTGAGCAAACTCCTAAAGCGCGCAAGTTTAAAATGCCTATGCTTACGAAGCTCAGAAGTACAGGGTGGGCCAAAAAAACTTGGACCCCTAATTTCAACGCGGACGTTATCGTGCTATGATGGACCGATTGGCGTAGAATTTTAACCACGCATACCTCCAACCTCTCTACGCCTCCCCACAAAATTTTAGTTGAATCGGACGAAAGAGTCTCATTTGGCAGCCATTTTTGCAAACCGCCCTCGAAAATCGAGTGTTTACGCGCTCGTTCTCGTGGCAGAGTCGACCAATTGCTGTCAAATTTTAACCAGACATGCCCCAGACATTTACACGCTTTGTCCTAAAAAATCAAATTATTCGGACTAATATTGCTCTTTCTGCAAACATTTTTTTTGTAACCATACTCGAAAATTGACTGATTCCGATTCGATCCGATCCGTCCAATTCAACTGAAATTTTGTGGGGAGGCGTAGAGAGGTTGGGGGTATGCGTGGTTAAAATTCCACAACAATCGGTTAACTCTAGCGAGCGCGCGAGCGTGCGATCTAGCGAGCGGCACGAGCACGTAAACACTCGATTAAGGAAAATTTTGCAGGTGGCTGCAAAAAAAGAGAATATGTGACGGACGCTCCTTTAGGTCCAGTTTGAAAAAACGTGGTATTAAAAGTAGCCACTTCATCAGATGATCAACTTCAGTTTGGACAAACCGTGTATAATCGAACCAAACGCAGCAACACGTCACATATTCGGCGTTTGTTGTGCTCGCTTCACCCGCTCGCTTGGATCACTGGAAAGGCAGTCCAGGCTGCACCGAGGCCTTTTATTCCTTGGACTCAGAGACGAGAGTGGGCCTTGTCCTTGCCGCCCACAGATGGCAGTCCCGTCCATAGCTACAGGCTAACAGAAGCGGAACAAAGATGAACGAGAATCGAAGTTGAATGTACGGCATGTACTGGTACTTAAGATTGTGAAATGATGCTACATATCACTTACTGTAAGAGCAAGCCACATATTAAATTTTGGAACGGACAGGGCAGTGAAGTTATCTACCTATGCAGTATCTTTGGCTGTGTGCCCTATCCATCCATGCAATGCCTATGAATGGCAGCACATCGTCAGAGAGATGAACGAGTTGTGAGGTTGGACTAATGGTGGTGGTGTTGTGGTTGTGTGCGTGCGATGGCTCACACAACAAACGCCGAATATGTGACGTGTTGCTGCGTTTGGTTCGATTATACACGGTTTGTCCAAACTGAAGTTGATCATCTGATGAAGTGGCTACTTTTAATACCACGTTTTTTCAAACTGGACCTAAAGGAGCGTCCGTCACATATTCTCTTTTTTTGCAGCCACCTGCAAAATTTTCCTTAATACAGTGTTTTTTCGTAAAAGAAAGATTAATCGAAAACTCACGCATGCACACACATACAAATCCACAGCAGCAGACCAGCACGGACGCATGCTCAGTGTTGCACCATGAAGCTTATGAAAAACGTGTACCACTGTACACATTGTGCGTGCGTGCGTGCGTGCGTGCGTGCGTGCGGGTGTGCAGCTGTGTCATTTTCGTGCATCAAGGGCTGTAACGAGCATCCGTCCATAAATATCAAAAATTTGCCAAAATTTTGGTAGAAGAACCTAGAAAAGAGACAGAGAATGTGGGATGGACTGGAGACACTGCAGCAAAGAACCGTTGATGGGTTTCCCAAGATGACACCTGCAAAAGCGTCACAGGCGTCACTGGGAGTCGAACCAGCGACCTCGCGATCAGTAGTCTGATGACTTTACAAAACGCGCCAAAAATATTGCAACGTAAACTGTAACCTCACGATGTATTGCACCTAGACTGAATTCTTCAGAGGGTTTTTATGTGGGTCATAGATGCGTGCGAAGTTTTGTTTCGATTGATACAGGTGTGAGCGAGCGACAGGCCAAAAGGTTGGAAGGACCCAATTTTTTGTTACATCCACACAATTTTCTCGGTAATGCGCAAGAGTATGGAAACGTGTTGCGACTCAATCGCATCACCCTTTGAATGCGGTTCTTTTGAGCTATCACGTACGTGGCAGAATTCGTCCAGGAAAGCAAAAGTAATGCACGCTCAAAGTTTCGAATGTCGCCCAAAATGGGGGTGTGCCAAGAGAGTCTAGCTGCGAAACATGGAAGTCAGAGAGATCTCATTTGTCAAAAGTGACCTATTCCAGGTCTAGACGAGGAACTGTCATCATTACAGCACAGCTCTGTGACAAACGGTTGAAGCGCCTATAGCTGACAAACTTTTGGGACAAAACACCCAAAAAAAGGCCTTTCAAAGGGGGCCGACCGAGACATGGGCATCGGAGCGCTGCCATTTGTCGAAAGTAACCTATTCCAGGTCCGGACGATTAACTTTCGTCATTGCAGCACAGCTCTGCCACAAACGGTTGAAGTGCCTATAGCTGACAAAGTTTTTTTGGTCGAAATTTGCGAAATTTTGGTTGCCTATATCTCATTATGTGGTGAGAATTTCAAATGTCATGCAAGCGTCTTAGACTTTCTTTGTAAAGCTGTGTACGGAAATCAAATAACATTTGGGGGTTTACTCGGCTTTTTTTCAACTTTTACTCTTGTCGCATTTTGGCCAAAAAAAAACGACTATGTTCCAAAAAATTACTAAATCGGCCTTAACTCTAGATCCGTAGCACCTAGATAAATTTTTCTTGCGGTCACAAAGTTGCCATCATATACCGCGTGCTCACGCCAAGTTTTGTCCCAATCGACTGAGGCGTTCCAGAGCGGCGCCCCAAAAAGTGTGTGCAGAACAGGAAAAAAAAAAACACCACTTTTTCGGAACATTTTCGGAAGTTTCGTGTTAATGCGCTCGAGTATCGAAACGCGGGACGGCTTATTCGATTCCGGTCTAGAAGGCGGTTCTTTTGAGCTATCATTCGCCACAATCCGTTCAGGCAATCAAGAGTTATGAGCGACTGAAAATTCAAAAAACCGCATTGCAGAAGTCGTCACATATTAGGGTTGTACGCTGCCGCGTACACCCTGATTTTCAAGGGCGGTTTCAAAAATGGCTGCCAAATGAGACTCTTTCGTTCGATTCAACTGAAATTTTGTGGGGAGGCGTAGAGAGGTTGGAGGTATGCGTGGTTAAAATTCCACGCCAATCGGTCCACCCTAGCACGAGAATGGCCGCGTTGAAATTAGGGGTCCAAGTTTTTTTGGCCCACCCTGTAGTTAGCGACACACTCCATTGGTTGCAATTCAATCAACACAACTGCGGCGTTTCAAGTCTACGGCGGTGCAACTCTGTCGGGGCGCATGCGCATTCGTCAGGGCAAGCGAGGACAACAACAACAACAGCGCATCAGCAGGCTACATCGCCGTAACAACGTCGAAATGCCCGCCGAGATTTCTGCCGGTCAAATGCATCTGTCCTAAGCCGGTTTCCTTCAGAGCTACGTCCTCTCCAAATCGGACGGCTGACAGATGGTGACTCTGACAGCACATGACGACTTGATTTTGACTTCAAAGTGCGAAATCTGCTGTTCTGACTTTTGTGGAGATGCCCTACCGTGCGGAAAAGTTACTCCCATCCCTTCAGGGTCGGTGCAGCTGGTTAGGGTTTCAGCACCCCAGCTCTCGGGCTGAGACACGTCCCCCTCCGCTTCGGCCTGTGAAAAGGTGCCCGGGAGAAACGTCTTTGGATGGATTAGTCCTTCCCATGCCTGAGGATGGAGGGCAGAGGTGCTTTGGACTGTCTCTGCAACTTTCGCACTTTGGCATACCTATGCTTTTTTTTGCGAGTACCTACCGATGTAGCGTGTTTGAGTGGGAACTGGCGTACCGTGCGCTGCTTTTGCGTACTGCGAAATTGACACCACCAATACAGCACAGGGCCGTGAACAACTATGCTCTGCTTGTGAGTGCGCGCGTGCCGACGTTGCAGTGTCGTCGCAGGAGTGGTGTGAGGGGGCGCTGCGTGGAGGCGCTGCGCGAGGCGCAGGCCGCCGTCTCGGCCGAGGACGAGCAGCCGAGCTGGCCCAGCTCGACTGCTCGATGGCCGTGAAGACGAACTCGATGGAGCTGCCGCTGCCCTGCTGTTCGTCGCCTCAGTGGCCTTCTCTTTGCCGCCTGCGCGTCCTCGTCCGCCGTCTGCGCCGTGCCCGTTCTGGCGTTCTTTGCGTGCGCGTCGCGTCGCATGCTTTTTGGTGCCAGAACACAACACTCGACGTCACTCGTCATTCCGCTCACACCCGCACTCACTCACACTCACGCGCGCACACACACACACACAGACACGCCTTCGCACGCACGATCGCACGCCACACGTGAGGAGCCCACCTGTCTCTGCTTGTGCTTACTGCAGTGCTTGCGTGGACAGCTCTACCCCATTCAACCTGATTTCTGTACTTACAGTTCTACCTATGAACCTGCGCCGGTCCAAAGTCAAAACGATTTTTTTGCCCAACTCTACAGAGGTGGCGCGCGATTTGAATTTTTAATTCGCATTACTGATTGCGACCAAACTTTGAGACGTCCTTTAGTTGGATGCTTTGTATACGCGTTTAAAATTTCGCATCGATCCATCAAGTGCCTCAAGAGCTACTGAATTTCGAATTTCTTAGTTTTGCCGCGACACTATTATCTACGACACTGGCAGCGCGTCGGTTTAAGCGGCGGAAGAAGCCAGTCAGCCTGAGCTGTAGGCAACTGGTTCCTGGGCAGCGTATGACCTAGTGGTAAAGAATCGGCCTCTTGCGCGTAAGGTCCTGGGTTCGATTCTTGATGGACCCACTAGATCCAGATTTCCCTCTCAATGGATTTTCTCGTGCCGTCGCTGCCCTAGATTACATACAGATGGCGTTCTTCCGAAGGTCTTTGGCTATATTTACGCGGCTCTAGGCGGGAAGGCGTCATGGAGAAGGGCATGCTATATGGGGCATTGACGGCCTCCTAGCGTTGCCCCTAATCCAACAACAACTGGTTCCTACTGGCCAGTGCCTCTGTTGTTCGCACGTCATTGACTCCGCTTGCATGACACGCGGCAGCAGCAGCACACTCTCGGTTGCGGCGCGCACTTCTGCATTCATCTGCGTTCGCAAAGCGCCGTGGAGCGATTGAAGTTCGTCCTGGGAGGGCAGCCGCTGCCGGGAGTTCCCGCAGTGTAGATGGCTTCTCCAATTCTGTTGCCCTGCGCCGCGTTCGGGGATTACGACACGTGCGCAAAACGCATATATACCTGGATTGACTGGGGGGTACCACCGTCTCCACTATTTTTCAACAATTTCAACATCCACCCATACGCCACTCACGACTCCCATTCAGAATTTTCCATACGGTTTTCACCCTCTCTAAAACGATAGAACTGAGCAATTGCTGGTGTTTTTCAGTGCTTTTCAGTGATACATGACCATAAAATAGCTAAGTAACACTGTTTAGGCCCATTTTCATCGTTTACACTGTATACCCATTTTTCAAAAAAAGACCAGCTTAAGTCAACAAACAACCCCCACTTTCTGCCCCCCCCCGTGCAATTTACGTCCTCCCTCCTCCCTTCCCCTAATACCACTGTGCCAGACCAGGTGACAGGCAGGTAGGTGTGATGTATACTACCCAATTTATGCATGCGTGGCGAGCAAACCTGTAACCGGGTCTGGAAGAGTGTGGGAGGGGGGAAGTAGGTAAACGGCCGAGTTTTTTTGGGGTGTCTGGAGCAAAATGTGGGGGTAGTTGGGTACTTTTTGGTCAAGAATGGGTGTAAATATGGTCTAGACAGTGTTATTTAGCTGTCTTTTGGTCATATAAGACTGAAAATCACTGAAATACACCAACAGTTACTCACTTTTATTGTTTTAGACAGGGTAAAGATCACTTAAGAAATTATTCTGGGGGGGACTGTAAATGTTGAAATATTTGGGGAGGGTAACCCTTCAGTTATGGGTATGGTGGCGAGTGCCGGCACCTTTGGCGTGTAGCGGCAGACGGTGAAGACCCAGTCCTTGTGCCGCTTCAGCGGACTGCTGCGCCTGCAGTGGCGCGCGTGGCAGCCAATCGCGGTCGTCTTGGTCCAGTTAGCCTTAAACCGGCAGTGTCACTCTCTCGGCGCCTGAGGCCTCTCTGTCACTAGCGGATCCAGGATGTTCTGACATTCTGACATTTTCTGATTTCTGAGGGGGAGAAGGTCAAATTTCTCCGTCACAGCTTTTTTTTCCGAAAAAGTCAAGTTTTCTGTCTGTCTGCACTATTTGCAACAACAATGGTGAGTTGCAGCAGCTCCACAGCACCGCAGGCGAAAATGTTACGCTTTTTGAGTGCCTTAATCTAAAGCAAAACGTTAAGTCTGCCCCCACTTTGCCCTTGTGCTCGTCCTTCATTCCTTCTTCTCCCCCTCTGAACTCTCCCCCCCCATCCCCCCCAAGTCTGAGCTGACAGGAGAGGGAGGCCACATCCCCCCTTCCGGATCCGCTAGTTTGCAACTGCCGAACGTTGTCATGTACCGCACCTGCGTCGCGTGCCCAATGCTGCCGGTCTGGCCGTTCCTGCGGTAGAAGTCGCGCTTGGACAACACGACCGGCCCGCGACCGCTTCTGGGCAGCGTCGTGAGGAACTGTCGCCGGAATTCGGAGAACCACTGCGCCGTAGCGCGCGACACCGCCTGGCGCACGTCGCTGCCAGGCCGCGACTTGCACCTCGCGCCCCACCGCTGTATACATTGGATGAACTACAAACTGGTACGGATGGACAATTCGCTGTGGTGTTGTGGGTGTGCAAGTCGCCCCAGAGGCTGCCGAGAGGTTTTCGCCAAACTTGCTTTGTTTCGCTGAATTGGCCTTGGACTGCACAGTTGGCTGGCTATGGCTGTGCACAGTGCACGCCCCACCGTGAGCAAAGCGGCACTTTCTCGTGTGCCAGGCGGCTGCCCTCGCTGCCTCGTCGCTCCACACCTGGAAGGGCCTGCGTTTTTTGACGCTGACACTGTCCCAATTCAAAAACTCGCCAATTTAGTTTGACCAGCATGCTTTGGGTAGAATCGCCCGAGGCGGTCGCGCACTTTGCCCTTCGCCATCATGCTGCGCCACTGGTTGTGATCGTTGAGCAGCGTATGAAACGGGTTGGCGCTCTGGAACGACACGGTGACACGGTACTGTACGTCTGTTCGCTACGGTACGTAGAGGCACCCTTTGCGATTTGATGACGTCATTTTTGTTTTTGGCGCTTGGCTCGTGCTTCTTGTAGTGGGGGTTATAAAAGTAGCGGTCGCCCCTCTTGATCAGCTGCAATCAATTGTTCACGGCGCCAGTGTCTACAAACGCCAGTGGACCTGGCCACTGTCAAGCATTTGTTGCAGACGCTCTCTCGGCGGTGGCCTCCAGGCTTCTGCCACGTGAGCGGCCGCGATGAGAGCGAGCAGAAGAGCCAGGAGGAACAGCACGCGGACAGCCGACATTTGCCTCTATTGTGCCTCTCGACTTGCCAATGGACCGACTCCAACAAGCAGCAAGCAGCTTGGTGGTGTCTCTTTGGTTTACTGCTGCTGACTGAACCGAAACGGCGCCGCCATCTGGCATGGCTTTCGGCGCTTTTCAACAGTGACTCGTTTTATGGGCGGCGTTGCCAGTGTGAACATACTTGTCTCACCCACACGCGTGCTCGGCTCGGCTTGGCTCGGCTCGGCTTGGGTGTGGGAAAAGTCATTTGGCGAACTCGTTTCTCGCACTGATACCACAACATCTTTTTGATTGTTCAAGCAGGCATCTGACACACTAAGTATGCCGATATGCAAAGTCGTGCACTCCAAATGGGTTTTGCGGTGGTGGAACCAGGGGAGGTTTGTTTAATTGCTAAAGAAGTCAAAAACGTTTTTTTTTCTAACTTAATTTTTAATTGGGCACCTGTTCCTGCATGGTCGTAATGTCCCTCTCGACATCCAAAGCAACGACACACACGGTGTAATCAAATCACTTGGAGAGCAACATAATACACATAAACAGCAGTGACAAGCAATCGAGAAAATGGATTCTGTGCCTACTCAGATGCATTCCTTGTCTATGGAACCAATGCCTTTGCAAAACACCTCTCTTAATCATGCTTTCAACTTTGAAAGCAGATCCTTCAATGCTGTCTTCAATTCTGTCCAACATAATGTCACGAATCCTGCGTGCCCTTTGTGAGTACTCTGAATTCAATAGCACCTGAGTCAGTTGACTGCGAACATAGTCGGCAGTCAAGTTGAACTTGTTCAAATAGAGCCCTATCTTCATGTGATGCACTGCTAGAAAGGTATTCGACATCTGGTCAGCGAATATTGGCATGAAGACAGCTGGTGTGCCACTGCAGATGGTCTCTTTGAGGCTAAAGTTGTTTCCGTTCCTCGCGTGGTCAATATGATACGCATGAAGGTAAAGGTGCATGCCTCTTCATGCCACCATGCGACACGAACAACTTGGTGTCCTTGTGGTGGAGTAGGTCATTCTGAGGTGCCCATTCCATGACTCGAATGTGACTCGACAGCTTGAGAGTTTGTGCTGATGATGGGTAAGCCCAAATGACTCTGTAGTCACTCAGTTGTTCCAATCCACCAATAATGGCTTCGAGCACCTCTGGTGGTGCAGTTTCCCACTTCACCATTGAGCCAAAAGCAAGAACAATTGTTCCCTTGGAAGTTGGATCAGAAACAAACTTGTCCAAATCGCCGGGAAGTGAATTGGGCTTTTTGCAGACCGAAGATCCAAAGTCAAACATTTCTTGACCTGTGGGCCTGCTAGGCATTAGAGTGCGAGGAGCATCATAGAAGCTTCCTGATGCATCTCTGACCACATTTCCCCAACTGAAGAATGAACCATACTTTTGAAGCAATGTTAAGCTTGAGAAGTAGTAGAACAGTTCTTGAGTTAGTCTGGTCATGGAGGTCCAAATCAAGTAGTTTGAATATGATCCCATGCGATCCCTAAAGCTTTCGACAGACCACTCCATATGGTCATTGTCCAGTAATCCAAAAGGAGTGGGTGGAGGGGGTAGTGAAGAGTCTTCTCCTCTGTGTGGGGCGCGCCTCCTTTTTTGTGTTTTGTGTTTTTTTTTTTCTCTTTTGTATTTCTAAACCACGAGTGTGGGTGGGGGGGAGAAGAGGCGAGCAATGCGTACGGAGTTGTGTCTTTGACCATCATTGCTGCAGTGAATGAGCAGTAGCATGTAATCGCAGGATCCACAAGCACCATGTCGCACTCCTCGGAAACAATGATCTGCTCAAGCTGAGCTCTTTCATCATCATGATGGATGAGGTCGTAGCAGAACTTGTCCATCGCGGGGGGGGGGGGGGGGGGGGGGGGGGGGGGGGTTCGGCGGGGGGGGGGGGCGGGGGGGGGGTGGGGGGGGGTGGGGGGCGGGGGGGGGGGGGCGGGGGGTTCGGGGGGTGGTGGGGGGGGGGGGGGGGGGAGACCAAAAAAGGGGATAAAAAAAATTTTGGGGGGGCCCCCTCCGGGACCCCCCCCCCGCGGGAGCAGAGCAGTTACGGTATCTTGGTGAGGCCGTTTTTGCGGGAAAAATTTTCTCGCGGTCGGGGGTACGGTATCCCAGCTTTTGAGGGTTCTCTCCCTCACCAGCGGTTGGGGAGGGCGTGCAGGGGTGGGGGTTCATCACAGGAGGTAGGAGAGGTACGGTATAGTCCTCCCGCCTTCCAGGCGCGGCGCAATGGAGCTGGTTTTGGTACCTCCATTGTGTGGCGTTTTTCCAATCTTCAATTAGGGGGTTACGGTAGCGTTTGGTGCCGTGTGGCCCCTTATTTCTAGCGTTACGAATTTTTTCTGAAGTCTAGGTCGAGTTGCTGTTGCCGAACCTGGTGGTGCTAGTGGTGGGGCAGCTGCACTGTGTCGCGTCGTTCGTCGTCAGCCTCCGATGGTGCTTCGCGCGTCGCTGTCAGTCATCAGCGTTTTCCCGCCAGTGCGTTGTTCACTGCCCTCCAACGCTGAGGACGCGACTCTTGAGCGGCCGCCTGGACGAGGCCGACGCCGCCGCCGTCAAGGAGATCGACAGGAGCTTATGGTAACTCGACGCCTGCGCCCAACTCGCCGCGAATTTCAGAGGTTGGGTTGGCAGGCCGCCGCCGCATGCTGTAGTTGGTGGCAATCGAATGGCGGTGCTCGCTCATCCTTTGGGCGTTTGCTCGAGTCGGCTCTTCTCGTCTGGACGCCGCTCTAGCTGACAATCCGCTTCTGCAGCGCGTCCCCAGTCGTTGGCAACCGTCTCAGTGAGTGCGTGCGTTCGTGTGTTGGTGCTGGTGCTTTTGTAGAACCAGTTGTGTCTCAGGTTTTGAAAGGATCGGGAATTGGCTTCCCCCCATCTGGACGCTGCTCTAAGTGCCGAAGCTGCGTCGCCTCCCCGTCGGCGCCATCAGCAACCATTCGTGAGTGCGTATGTGCATGTCTGTGTGTCGGTGCGGGCGCATTTGCGAGTGTTGCGGTTGCTAACCGATCCAGAAGGGGGTGGGGGGACCCTCCTGTCATCTAGGGGAGGGAGGGGGAGAGGAAGGACGAGCACAGGGGCAAAGTGGGCATTCCATGGATGAAGGCGCACAAAAGCGTTTCGTCTGTAGTGCTGTGGTTGTATTGCGCTATTGTGTGTTGAGCAAAGCAAATGCCGATGTCAGGGCTTCGGATAGACTTGCAATGAAAGAACTCCCCCTATGTCAGATTATCCTGGATCCCCTAGTGACCTCGATGTTGGATTGCTGTTGCAGGCTTCAAGCGCCCCAGCCATCAAGAGCCTACTCATTGATGCCCCACACCAGGTTGTTTGCCTTGTTGTTTGTGCTGGTGTGGATCGGCCCCATCCATCGTTGCAGCCTCGTCAGAGTCGGCAGCTCTCTTCCCCACATCGGCACCAGCCATCCACAACCACCCCCTGAACGATCAGAGACAGCTGTGATTCTGATGTGATCGCGGGTGGGGTCGTGTTGGTGAACTGTTGCTGTCTCTGACAATGGCTGTGATGCGACTGTTGGCTCTTGCTGCCCAGGGAGGAAATCTGGGGACCCGCCCCGGGGGAGTGGAGGGCTGCCCCTGTGCTGGGGAGTGGAGGGCCGCCCCTGTGCTGGGGAGTGGAGGGCCGCCCCTGTGCTGGGGAGTGGAGGGCCGCCCCTGTGCTGGGGAGTGGAGGGCCGCCCCTGTGCTGGGGGAGTGGAGGGCCGCCCCCCTTCCCCTCCACTTGGTGAGTTGGGCGACAAAGTGCAGGGCGGCAGGCCGGAGGCTGCCCGCCCTGCAGTGGGCGCCTCCGTCCTCAGCCAAGGCTTATGCTAACACAACTGTAGTTGAAACAAGTTGTGCATGTTGGGTGTTGAAACAAGTTACAGTAGTGATGTCAAGGTGCTTGAGTGCGTGAGGTGTGTGTGTGTGTGTGTGTGTGTGTGTGTGTGTGTGTGTGTGTGTGTGTGTGTGTGTGTGTGTGTGTGTGTGTGTGTGTGTGTGTGTGGGCTGTTGAGTCTTATGCTGCCCTAACAAACTACCACTGTTGGTGTAGATGAAATCGTAGTGATGTCGTGGTGTGTGTGAGGTTTGTGGGTGTGTGAATGCATGAATGAATGTTGTTGTTGGCTCTGCATCGAGGGTTGAAGCACACAAGTGAATGATTCAACAAGTATTTTTCACGCGAGAGAAAATCAGTGCTTGCACAAGTAGGTGACAAAGAACGGATTCGGATCATGTTTCACTGCCTTGCTAGGGGGTGCTTCCTCAGACATAGTGCGCTTCATCTTGCCAGTCTGCTTGGATGGCTTGGGTGTATTCTCTGCATGCCCCTTGGCCTGCTTGGCACACTCGGGTGCTGCCTGCTTGGCTGACTGAATCCCCTTGACTTGCTTTGCAGACTCGGGTGCTGTCTGCTTGGCTGGCTGAATCCCCTTGCCTTGCTTTGCAGACTCGGGTGCTGTCTGCTTGGCTGTCTGAACCCCCTTGGCTTGCTTGGGTAGAATCTTTGTGGGTTTGCGCCCGTGCTTGACTGGCTTGATAGCTTCATTGCCTCCTGCCTTGGGCTCCACTTGCTTACGAACTTCTTTGGTTTCTGCCTTGGGTTCCAGTTCCTCTTTGCCCCCAGCCTTGAGTTCGAGCTGCGCATCTTTGCCATCAGCCTTGGGTTCTTTGGCAGGTGGCTTGGGTTGCACACTATCTTGCTGGCTATCTTCACTGGGCTCTTGGGGCGTGCCTCCATGCTGGAGGGCTTCTTCTTTGGGCTCGACTACATACCACGGAGGACCGAGAATGTCACTAACAAGGTCGCCCATCCAGTCTTTCTCCATGACTGATTGATACTGATAAATGGACACTGCTTTATATAGATTTGAGTGCATGTATGACACACTTCTGACAGATGGCGAGGTCTGATGGCAGAGCCAACTCAAAGTTCTCCTCGACAAACTCTACAACATCTTGATCATTCCTGCAGAGGTCATTTGAGTATGTTTGAATAATTTCTTCAGCAGGCACTCCTCGACACCGATGATGCAGCATGTATAGACAGTGTGCTCCACATGTGTCTGTTCCAAGAGATTGCACTTGTCTTTTGTTGTGCCAAGGTGGCAACTCAGACACTATGAATTTGAGCTCCACATCAACAGGTCTTCCAAAGGTGTCGAACCACTCAGCACGCCCTCCTCTTGTCACATAGATTGCAATCCAGTGCTTGCCAGGCAATTGGTGTGGATCAGTATTGATGATAACACAAGTGTTTGGACGTAGTGTTGGTACTCTGTCACATGCAAAGACACCAAGGCACACCTCAGAGATGTATTCATCAGAACTAACCGCAGACATCAACTGCCGAGTATTCATGCCGAAAAGTCGTAGTAGATCTCTCTACTCTGGTTTATATACATGACGGAATCATACTCTAGGAAGCAGATCAACTTGAGGTCGCTTTTCGTTGCTTTTTCAAATGTGGCATCCAATGAGACAGCACCATTCTTGATCAGCTGCAGAGACTCGGATCCATCAGCAGTGAGGTCAAAGACAAGGAATGTGTATCCTTGACCAAACGCATCATACGATATGCCATTTCCTGGACCATCCATTGGCAGGTTGAGTCCATCATACAGCATAAAGTAGGGCCTTGTGTACAACCCCCTCTCAAAGTCCATCAGCAATGGGTTCCTTGGCACAGGTACACCACCAACATGCAGCTGCATGCCAGTGAGAGAGAAGTGCTGGAAGTTGAAGGGATTCGTTTTCAACGACCCTGCATAGGCGTTCCTCGTCACCATCCCAAGCACAACACGGCGAGGCAACTGTCCATTCGAGAGTGGCATGTTGTGAATCTCCTTGCGTCCACTCTCTAGATGCTTGACAATCACTTCAGTGCGACGGATTGCATATCTTGCAGGTTCGACAGCCAACTGCTTCTCAATAGCCATTCGCATTGATGGCATTACATCCACCTTCTTGACGTACCAGATGAGTGACTCGATTTCAACTTTGTATGTTTCATCATTCGTAGCTTGCAGACAGAACAGTTCAGGCTGGCGGTGCAACTCGAGTAGAATGTCAACACCATTCAGCATGAGCTTATCGTGACTGAATGTGTCTGTATGAAGAGCACCCATCAGCTCGACATACTTGCTGCCATTGATCAGAGCAGCACGATGCTTCCAGCCCTTGTTATCAGCTGGCTTTTCAAATGCTCCAGGAGTATCTTGATACCACCCGCCAATGGTGAGAATGCCAGTCTTTGTGTCCTTGGAGCAGTTGAGCAGGTTCTCAATGTAGCAGCGATAAGCATAATTGCTGCCCGAATCGTACACCATGCGACTGTTGAAGTGGAGGCGCACTTGCTTGAACAGGCTGCATGCAAAGTTGTTCACCAGAGCCGCTGTATAAGGAGTTGCATCTCCATCTGCTGCAGCCATATCTCCATCCTTGGTCTTGACTGAGAACTTCATGTATAGGAACGAACTGTTTAGGTCTAGGTACTGTGGGTCCCGAGACAGCTCAAAAATGTATGGGCCAGCTCCACTGCTTGACAAGGCATGCTTGGGATAGACTGGAACCAATGCAGTAGAGTCAACCACAACTTGAGTAGGTGGAATTGAGAAGAGAGCCAGCTCAGTCTTGGAAGCCAGCGGCATCTCCTTATCCAAAAGGTATGCCATACTTCTTCTTGCTGCCCTTTTTTCGCTTGATGACTCTATTTAGCCTTTTTGGAACTGCCTCAGTCTTGGGTGGTTTGCCAAGTCCGCTGCCTTCCTGCTTGTCAACGACCTTTCTTGCAGTCTTTTTGATTGCCCTTGCTGCGTTTCGTTTTACAGACTCTTTGACGTTACTGCCTTCGAGAGCGTCACTGGCAACGTTGGCAGCTCCAGCAACAAGATTCTTGCCCAATGTCTTGCCAATTGGCAGAAGAAATCGAGCGATTGAGCGAAAGATACCACCAAGGCCTGAACCACGCTGGAATGGCAAGCCCTTGTACACGTGTAGAGTGCCACCAAGCTGGTCAGCAGAAAGTGGTTCATACAGCACACGCATCCTTGAGCACAGGCCATATGAACGCCCCTTATATACTCTCACAAGGTGCTATCACTGTCGCTATCACTGTCACCAAGAGCTTCCATTGCTTCATGTCGAAATGACTGGAGGTGGGCATCATACTCATCTTGTCCAATGTGCTTGGTGCTGCACTCTGCACATGTGTGGATGTCTTTGACTGCTGACTTGTGTTGCTTGCTCATGAGATGGTCATTGAGGCACTTTTGTGTGTAGCATGGCTTTAGGCAGTCTTGGCAGTAGTATTTGGGGATAATGCCAGCAGCCAGTTCCATCAGTAGCTTGTGACGTTTTGACACCTTTACATGATGCTTCAACTCTTTCTCATGTCCACACTTGAACCCACAAGGCTCACAAACTAACATGATTCCCCAAGCAAGATAGAGCCAGTGTCATATCACAATGATGATGCATCAACATGTAGGTGGGTAACAAAAGTATATAAGGCACCAATGCATAGCACCCTATTCACTACAATGGACACTTACGATGATGTTCGAATACATGCCAACTCAAGCATCATCATTGCTGGGCCTACCCAATCAGGAAAGACAACATTCACTGTCAAGTTGGTTCGGCTAGCAGATCAGATGTTTACCAAGAAGATGGATCAGATAATCTGGTGCTACACCATATGGAACGATAGCTATGCAAACCTGCCATCACAGGTCAAGTTCGTGGAAGGCCTGCCTGATGGCGAAGCCCTCAAGGACAAGTCAGTCTCAAAGCTGGTTGTGTTTGATGACCTTATGGTTGAGTGCTCCAAGTCGGATCTGCTGACTACATTGTTCACCCGAGGGGCCCATCACCACAACATCACTGTGATCTTTCTCACTCAAAACTTCTTCTACAAGGGTCTTCGAACTGCACGACTCAATGCAGGTTACATTGTGCTGTTTCGTTCAGCTAGTGATGCACTGCAGATGAACAACATTGGTCGTCAGATGTACCCTGGACATGTCAAGAAGTTTGTGGAAGCTTTTGAAGATGCGACTAAGAAGCAATATGGATACCTGTTGATTGACCTTCACCCTGCTACTCACGATGCATTGCGTCTTCGAACGAACATCTTTCCTGATGAGATCTGTTATGTGTACCTCATTCGGAAGGTATAAATACAGTGGTGAACCTTTGCGGCAATGATGACTTCTCGTCTGAAGCAAAACCTGGCATTGTTTCGCCTTCTCTGTGACTCTAAGCCAAGACTACGGCTTGCAATCTTACGAGGGTTGGATAGCGAGACAATCAAGAGCATTGCTGAGTGTTGTCACAACCTGGCTCGTGGGAACATTCCATTGACTCCAGCCCAAAAGACACGTCTACGCAAGTTTGGTGCTGCAGTGGTGCGCATTGCAGACAAAGGAACTTCAGTTGCTGAGAAGCGCAAGGTGTTGATTCAAAAGGGTAGTGGACTACTCACTGCTGTGCTACTGCCAACAGTTGCTGCGGTCACTGCATCACTACTGGAGGATGCGTAAGATGAAGCTAGTCCCTGCAGACATGCCTGATATGGCCAAGACACACATGAATGCAACTGGTCAAGAGATGCAGGATATCATAAAGGACTACACTGTGGATGATGACCTCAGAGTCAAACTGTTTCATGATGCTCTTGCTCGCTACTCAGTGGCAAAGGACACTGTGAAGAAGCCAAAGCCAGTGCTAGTGAAGCAGGTGGAGACATTGGCGGATATACCATGGAAGCATGTCTTGGATGGAATTCCATACACAAAGCAGCGTACTGCCAACTCTCTCATGGACTTTCTACAGTCTAAGAGAGACAAGATTAAGTTCAATGAAGGTGGTGAACTGTTGGATAGCAATGGCCATCCAATCTCTGGTTCAAGCATTGGGCGACTGTTCCACCATGCAGTACGAGACTATGTTAGAGAGAATCCAGTTGGTTGGGATGAGTTTGAGGCAATGCTCATGCAGAACCATGTTCCAGAGATGGCTCTTGGCAACAGATTCAAGTTTGCTGTGCGTGAAGAGCCTCACACTCCTACATCACTACATAGACCCAAGCCACCTCGAACGCCAAAGAAGGCGAACAAGAAGAGCCCCCAAGTGGGCTCAGGACGACCCTTGATAGTGAAGAAGAGTGCCAAGCATCCAATCAAGGAGACATTGCGATTCGAATCTCTATATAAGTGACCTCTCTGTGACAAGCGCTGTTGCATTATGAATCGTGTGCTGAAAAAACTCTACTTGACACCTGGTTCCCCTGCCTACTTTGCTGGCGTAAACACATTGTATAGAGAAGCAAAGAAGGTCAACCCACACATCAAGCAAAAGGATGTGATTGACTACCTTCAGTCTGTCAGCACCTACACAAAACACAAACCTTCACTAAGAAGGTTCAAGAGGAATCGAATGGTATCACTTGGCATTGGATATGACTACCAGCTAGACCTCATTGACTACTCCAAGCTTTCAAGGCACAACTCTGGTTTCAAATACATCCTGTGCTGCATTGACATCTTCTCAAAGTTTGCATGGGCTGAAGCTATAAAGAACAAGATGCCAACTAGTGTACTACAAGCCTTTAAACGAATGTTGAAGAAACAAGGCAAACCTGCACGGATTATGACCGATCGTGGCAATGAGTTCAAAGGCCAGTTTGCCAAGTGGGTCAAGGATAACGACATTGTTCACATTTGGGCACCTGATCCAGACATCAAGGCTGCAGTTGTGGAGCGGTTCCAGCGCACTATCAAGAACAAGATTTCAAGGCACTTTACTCACAACAACACAAAACGTTACATCACTGTGCTGAACAAGATCATTGAAGGGTACAACAAGACCTATCATCGATCGATCAAGATGGAGCCATTCAATGTCAACATCGACAATGAGCCAATGGTTAGAGCTACACTGTACAGCACTCCTCTACCTGACAGTCCAAAGTTCCAGTACAAAGTTGGAGATGCTGTTCGCGTCATCAAAGAGAAGTCAAAGCTAGGAAAGGGCTACTCAAGGCAGTTCACCGATGAAGTGTTTCTGATCTCAACACGCCTAGAGCATCGACGCCCAGCCACTTACCGCATCGAAGCGTTGGATGGGGAAGCAATTGAAGGGGTGTACTATGAACCAGAACTGTCAAAGGTGAAGATTAGTAGGTGATAAGAGTATATAAGTGCCAGCCAAGTGTTGACAGCTGCAATGGACTCCAACTCAGATAGCAGTAGTAGGCACTGGCCATTGTGTGGATCCAAATTTCCAAAGTCGGAGATTGTGTTCTTTTCCCAAGTGATTGCAGTCTACTTGCTGATCATTGCTGCACTGGTGAATGTGTCGCTTCGTGATGGTGACAAAAACATCTGGTGGTCAGTGCTGAGCGCCTGCATTGGATACATTCTGCCCTCACCAAACCTAAAGAAATGAGTGAGTTCTACATTACAGTCCCAAGCAACACGGTTGAAGAGAAAGCAATCTCAGTGTTCACATGCAAGTTGGCTGAAACTGTGGACTTGGGACCTGGAGATTGGGTTGTTGCACTGAGTGAGTTGATCTACCCAGTCAGCTATGTTACCCACAAAGGATGTGCACTAGAAGTCACCATGGAAGACTACATACCAAAAAGCGTGAAAACCCTCTTCAGACCCAATCCTGAAAAGAGAATCAGAATTCCAGTTGGCTCGCACTATCTAGAACGTATTCCAGAGGTGAAGACAATCTATCGACTTGAGGACAACCACTACACCAGTGCAAATGAGATTGTCAACAGACTCATGAATGAGTTCAAGAAGATGAATGATGTAAAACGCCAGTATACATGGGGGTTTGAGGAAGCTGCTGAGGATGCAACCATTCTATGGGACAGACAGGAGGAATCGCTCAAGCTTACCTATGATCCTGGATCGAACCGAGTCAACCTGCTCATACAGGAGCCTGTGCACCATGTGAGGATGACCAAAACACTCGCCTACAGTTTGGGCTTTACTGAGCCTGTGTTGAAGAAGGGAGCTCTGCATCGTGCACAACTGCCACCCGACCCAAAGGGTGGCAAGCATGTCTTCTTTGTGTACTGCAACCTCGTCTACCCTTCATTGGTTGGAAACACTCGTGCACAGCTGCTCAAGGTCGTTGCACCCAAAGGAGAATATGCCTCTATTGCCATCGCCGAGTTCCCACAGCTGCAATACATGCCAGTCGCACTCAAGCGATTCCATGAGATTGAGATCTCTATAACAGGCACCGATGGAGAGCCAATCAACTTTGCATTTGGAACCATCTACTGCAAGTTGCACTTTCGAAGAAAGCGGTTGTGATTAGTATATAAGCACCCATCCCAGTGATTCATTGTGACAATGTATTCTCTGGATGTGTTGCGCTTGAATGAGTTTAACGATCCTGTTGATAAGCTGAACACTCGAGCGACACTCTACATCTTCCTCTTTATCATTGGTTTGGCTGTTTCCAAGCAGCTAAGCCCAATACACTGCATCACACCCCCATGGGGAGATGAGTTGGCTACAGATCCCAAGACTTGGGCTGACTATGTTGAGTCAATGTGCTTTGTTAATGGAACATATGCATTCAACACATACGAGCCAAGATTGGATCGCCCAATCAACTGGTACCAGTGGATTCCCTTGATTCTCTTTCTTCACTGCATAGCACTTCTCATACCCAACTGGATATGGCACATCTGCCTCACATACTGTGGTGTCAAGGATCCAGCCAAAGCAGAGAGACTACCAGATTCACTTGTCTACTGCTACCTGACAGTCAAGTTCCTCTATTTGGGTGTGATTCTTCTGTTCTATGGTGCAACCACATACATGCTAAATGGCAAGTATGGATGGTTTGCCTGGAAGAATGGCCTCTTTCCATTGAAGGTCTACTGCAACTTTACATCCAAGCACATGGGTACGATTGGGAACCAGTATTGGGTAGAATGTATCCTGCCTGGCAATGTGCTGTATGAAAAGGCATACCTATTCCTGTGGTACTGGCATGCTGTTCTGGCATTGGCTACGGTTGCTAGTGTGGTCTACTGGTGTATGCACCTGTGGAGTGGTGGGAATAGAGCATTGCACCTCCAACTGACAAGGCTCAACTATGGAAAGAAGATGGATGCAACAGTATAAATGGGTGACTCACCAATCATTAGCATCATCATGGACTTCAATGAGCTTGTTGCATTAATCAATGTCAAGTCCTACCGTTGGATTCCTGGGTTGAGGGCAGCAATCATTAAACGTTATGAGAAGCTGGATCTACCAAGACCACCACTGCCGACACACTTTACAGAGGAACAAGTGGGTGGAGGGCAAGACATCCATCCATTCACTATTCAAGACAAGGGATGCACAAAATCAACCAAGTTTCACACAGATTGCTACAAGTTTGGGCTAGCAATTGACGACACCGATTTCAATCCCACTCGTGATCTACCAGTTGCGCTAGAGGCATTACTAAACACTGCGGCGACACACTCATCACCTACAGCACAGATTGGAGTCACTATTGCACATCCAGGAATGAACAAGGAAGCGTTGGTACCCTTCATGGCCAAGGAAAGACTCTCTGTGGAGCGACTGGTCAACCAAATGAACATGCTTATGCAGTCAAATAGGATCATTGATCTAGATGGCCTTGATGTCAACGTAACCACGATTGACTTGCCTCGACGTGCACAGTGATTCTTGTCAGATCATTCAGTTGTGTGCGCCAACACCCCACATAGAGGCAACAACACCACATACGTATTCACACACACACACACACACACACACACACACACACACACACACACACACACACGCAGCACAAGGCTGAACACCCACACCCACACACGCACACCACCTCACACACACACACACACACACACCACGATCACTAGACTTCAACTACAGTTGTTAGGATAGCATAAGGCTGAACACCCACACACGCACACCTCACACGCACGCAAGCACACCACAATCACTATGACTTCAACTACAGTTGTGTTAGCATAAGCCTTGGCTGAGGACGGAGGCGCCCACTGCAGGGCGGGCAGCCTCCGGCCTGCCGCCCTGCACTTTGTCGCCCAACTCACCAAGTGGAGGGGAAGGGGGGCGGCCCTCCACTCCCCCAGCACAGGGGCGGCCCTCCACTCCCCAGCACAGGGGCGGCCCTCCACTCCCCCGGGGCGGGTCCCCAGATTTCCTCCCGGGGCAGCAAGAGCCAACAGTCGCATCACAGCCATTGTCAGAGACAGCAACAGTTCACCAACACGACCCCACCCGCGATCACATCAGAATCACAGCTGTGTCTGATCGTTCAGGGGGTGGTTCTGGATGGCTGGTGCCGATGTGGGGAAGAGAGCTGCCGACTCCGACGAGGCTGCAACAATGGATGGGGCCGATCCACACCAGCACAAACAACAAGGCGAACAACCTGGTGTGGGCCGTCGATGCGTAGGCTCTTGATGGCTGGGGCGCTTTGAAACCTGCAACAGCAATCCAACATCGAGGTCACTAGCGGATCCAGGATAATCTGACATAGGGGGGAGTTCTTTCATTGTAAGTCTATCCGAAGCCCGGGCATCGACATTTGCTTCGTGTGCTCAACACACAATGAGTTGCAATCCAACGACAAGGCGAAACGCTTTTGTGCGCCTTAATCCATGGAAAACGAATGCCCACTTTGCCCCTGTGCTCGTCCTTCCTCTCCCCCTCCCTCCCCTAGCTGACTGGAGGGTCCCCCACCCCCTTCTGGATCGGCTAGTGACAGCAACCACAACACTCGCAAATGCGCCCGCACCGACACACAGACATGCACATACGCACTCACGGATGGTTGCTGATGGTGACGACGGGGAGGCGACGCAGCTTCGGCACTTAGAGCGGCGTCCAGATAGGGGGAAGCCAACGTCCGATTCTTTCAAAACCTGAGACACAACTGGTTCTACAAAAGCACCAGCACCAACACACGAACGCACGCACTCACTGAGACGGTTGCCAACGACTGGGGACGCGCTGCAGAAGCGGATTGTCAGCTAGAGCGGCGTCCAGACGAGAAGAGCCGACTCGAGCAAACGCCCAAAGGATGAGCGAGCACCGCCATTCGATTGCCACCAACTACAGCATGCGGCGGCGGCCTGCCAACCCAACCTCTGAAATTCGCGGCGAGTTGGGCGCAGGCGTCGAGTTACCATAAGCTCCTGTCGATCTCCTTGACGGCGGCGGCGTCGGCCTCGTCCAGGCGGCCGCTCAAGAGTCGCGTCCTCAGCGTTGGAGGGCAGTGAACAACGCACTGGCGGGAAAACGCTGATGACTGACAGCGACGCGCGAAGCACCATCGGAGGCTGACGACGAACGACGCGACACAGTGCAGCTGCCCCACCACTAGCACCACCAGGTTCGGCAACAGCAACTCGACCTAGACTTCAGAAAAAATTCGTAACGCTAGAAATAAGGGGCCACACGGCACCAAACGCTACCGTAACCCCCTAATTGAAGATTGGAAAAACGCCACACAATGGAGGTACCAAAACCAGCTCCATTGCGCCGCGCCTGGAAGGCGGGAGGACTATACCGTACCTCTCCTACCTCCTGTGATGAACCCCCACCCCTGCACGCCCTCCCCAACCGCTGGTGAGGGAGAGAACCCTCAAAAGCTGGGATACCGTACCCCCGACCGCGAGAAAATTTTTCCCGCAAAAACGGCCTCACCAAGATACCGTAACTGCTCTGCTCCCGCGGGGGGGGGGGGGTGTTACTACTCACACACACACACACACACACACACACACACACACACACACACACACACACACACACACACACACACACACACACACACACAATGGTTAGGTTATAAAATCACCTTTTTGGTGTCACCTAGCCATGTCTCGCACGTGTTAACGTAAATAGTTGGCGGGCGTTGCACTTCCATCTCTCCTAGGTATTTGCTTTGCTAACTGTGGACATTTGTACTCTGTTTGTTGTGACACACGTGTGACCATGATTCGCTCGCTCGCTGTGCTTCGCCTTTGTGCCTTCGTACTGTCGTACACCGTGCTTCGACGAATAAAAAAAACAAACAAACACACACACACACACACACACGCGCGCGCGCGCACACACACACATACACACACACACGCACACACACACACACACACCGATTCAACAATGGCAGTGTGGAGAGTAAGTGACTCTTTGAGTCCGGCATGTTCATGAAGAGAATTCTTGCAGAATGCGTGCGTCCCACGCAGCATAACCATGCAACGGAGAAGCAAAACAAGGTGGGTTGTCTCATTTTCATAGTATCTCTAGCAAACGGTGAACTACACGTTGCTAGCAGCAGCGGTTGCGCAAGAATGCACGTTTGTGCTGTCCTGTGAGATAAGGGCCTTGATACCAGCAGCAGCTCGGTCACATCAGCGGCTTCAACAATACAGTGGCAGCAGCAGCGATTTGCACGACCGTATCTGTAACTGGGGGGGGGGGGGAAGGGAGCTCAAGTCGGTACCAACCCAACTGGAGATTGCATCACTATTGACAAAGCACCTTCTTTGATTTTCAACTGCACTGTTGGGTATATGCTGTTTGCAAAGCGTGCATTGCATGCAAGGATTCGCTTCATAAACATGCGAGACTCCGAGAGAATGCTACTCTCTGCACTGCCATATTGGACGATCACGCTAGACCCATATGGTATTCAAAAGAATCATCGTATCCTTCGCACACAACTTCAGAGTTGTTTTGGAGTTCAATTAACGCATCCTATTGTTCATGTAAACTCGCACTCGTTCAACGCATTGGACCCTGGACCCGTGCATATGCCACTGTTCTCTGTGCTCGCGGTGCCAGCGGCCCAGACTGCCGTCTGAGTCAACAACTCTCTTCCCATCTACAGTGTGTACATCTGCATGCACGTATATCTGCCAGCTACACGTTTCAGTTCATTGTGCCTCAGTAACGTTGAGTTGCAGGCGTCCTCTGGATCGACATCAAAAGCGGCAACAAGCATGTGTAACTGACGAGAGAACGACGGTACTATACACAGGGAGACAGTTCCGCGCAAAAGTCAGCAAATTTCTCAAAGCACTCCGCCAACAAACGATCCCGCTCTCGGGAGGCTTGTTTACGATCCGCGTCAAGACCCAACACTTCAGTCGCTTGGTATACGCATGACAATTCGGCAAAGCGGTGCTATACTTCAGTTACAAGTGGAGTTAGTCATTTCCCTACAACTTCCTGACCCAACCGAATCGCCCAGACGCTGAGTGTCAAAGAGAAGGGCCATTTCGCTGCGGCTCAAGCGGACGCCCAAGCTCTTCTTCCTCGAGGCGAAGCGTCTTGCGGAGGCGAGCCAGCTGCGCGAATTTCGTGTCGCGAACCGCCTCCGCCGCCGAGAATCGTACTTTTAACGAGTCAGCATGCGCGCTGTTGGAAGCATTGATGGTCAGCGACGTCGGTGTCGTGGGTTCCCCAAAGTCGATTGAGGGAAGACCGAGAAACTGAACGGGATCCAAGTCACCAAAGCGCTGCGCAGCCAGCGACGCACGCACTCACGTCCAAGTCCTGATTGATGTGTACCTGCAGCTCCACGTCGTCCACCATAATCGTGTAGCCTGCAAACGCGACGGATCCTATTTCAGGTATGTGCAGACAATGAAATACGACTTTTCAGTCGCAGTAGAAGAGGACTCGCCGATATACACAAAGAGCGATTCAATTCCAAAAAAATGACATTTTACACAGCCCCCCCCCCCCCCCTTATGTGGCCGCCCCAGGTTTGAGACGACAGGTATGCAAACCTACGCCTGCAAGCGCGTCTGTAGATCGCATCAGCGTCTGCTGGCGACCCCCTCCCCAACTCCAATAACCGCCCTCCAACCGTTTTTCGATCAAGCGGCGTTCAGTTTGTTTTGCGGGTCACGCAATCAAGGATTCCTCGTGCCTCTGAGATGGTTGAGAATCTTCTCGAAGGACTCGGGCCTTCGGTCGAGGAAGAGACGCACGTTGCCCTCGCCGTCTCGCTTGTCCCTATCGCTCCAGCTCTCGTCTGTACGTTCGCTGGCATTGAGAAGCATGTACGTGCTCGACCAGTTCAAAGCACAATATATGGCGTGCAACGTTTGGTCGAGCGAAACGGGGGCAAAGACCAAGAAGTCGACCATACCCAGGAGTCTGTCGAAGTAGGGCGCCTTGCGGAGTGTGCTCGCGCAGCTCTTGAAGGTCGTGCCGCCGACGTCGACGACGACGGGGGGATCGGAGGAGGAGGACATCCACTGCCAGTGCCACTCGGCTTTTTAGTTAGCGCAATGAACGACGACAGAGCGCGCGTTTGGCTCTCGCCGTTTTAACGACAAAGGCACGCAATACGTTATAGTGGGACGGACGCAGCGAAGCCTTTTCCAGCGAAGGCGACCCACAAATGGGAGACGGACCAACGTCCACTCTCCCCCGCCGCTGCAGTGCCGCGCTTAGAGAGGGGGGGGGGGGAGGGGACAGAGGGGACGTCGCATTGGGAAACGTTTCAGCAGATGCCTGCCTATCTGTTGTTCCCCTTAGATTGACATACTCTTAGCTAAAGGTATTCAGCGGCGCCCAGTGGCGGGGGAGGGGAATGGACCAATTCCCCCTCCCGAGATAGGAAAAGAATGGGGGAAGGGGGGGGGGGGGCCGCTTGGGCCGTGGGAGAAGAAACGTGCCTAGCGGACCTACATTTTCCGCATTTCCGCATAAAAAGCGTAAAATGCGAACATTAAATAATTTTCAAACGTCGCCGATTTCATGCATTAACGCCGATTTCATGTATTAACCGTCTAGAATGGACGGGTGGACCACTAAATCGTTGGACATGTATTATGCTCAGTAACGTACGCAACGAGGGGGGGGGGGGCAAGCGCATTCACAACAAGTTGGTAACTTACAAGTTACAAGAACTGTTATTTATGCAACGGGTCCCAGATCGTTCAATTCGGTATGAATGTTATGGTTGACACGCCAAAACGCCGCCTGTGGCGAAAAACGTGCGGAACTCTTAGATTGGAAGCTAACACTGCTGGCTGAAAGTTTCGCACCCCTAGGCAAATTCCGAAATCCGCCCCTGCTGTGCGGTGGTTCTCTCTCTTCATGGATTAAACTTTGACACATGTGACTTTGTTTTCGGTCGCGAAAGCTGAACTGTGTGAGAGAGAGAGAGAGAGAGAGAGAGAGAGAGAGAGAGAGAGAGAGAGAGAGAGAGAGAGAGAGAGAGAGAGAGAGAGAGAGAGAGAGAGAGAGAGAGAGAGAGAGAGAGAGAGAGAGAGAGAGAGAGAGAGAGAGAGAGAGAGAGAGAGAGAGAGAGAGAGAGAGAGAGAGAGAGAGAGAGAGAGAGAGAGAGAGAGAGAGAGAGAGAGAGAGAGAGAGAGAGAGAGAGAGAGAGAGAGAGAGAGAGAGAGAGAGAGAGAGAGAGAGAGAGAGAGAGAGAGAGAGAGAGAGAGAGAGAGAGAGAGAGAGAGAGAGAGAGAGAGAGAGAGAGAGAGAGAGAGAGAGAGAGAGAGACGCACGCGGAAGCGACGGCACCCAGTGCAGAAGAGGCAGGCACAGGCACGCAAGGTTCTTGTGCATGGGAAATCAAAATCGTCGATCAATCAATCAACCAATCACGAACTGTTAGCTCAAGCCAGTTCTATACAGTTTGCATCAGAACGCTCTACGAGAGTGGCACACGACTGCAGTACACTATACACTTCCGAAAAGCTAGAGGTCACTAGTGTCTACAGCTCATTAATCAATGCTTCATGGGCAGCCAATTCTGATTAAAACGACCTTGATAAATGGCGTGCCTTACTTCGCCAGACGCTGCATGCATGACCTCTAGCGTTTAGGCACTTAGCCTTCTCACTCAAAAAACTCCTCAAAAGGGTGGGTAGAGTGACTTGGTGGGGCTCATGATAGCAAGGCGCCAGCGTGACATACGAAGTGCCCAGCGACTGTTGTGTCAACTCTTGGCGAGAAAGTGTGGTGGGTATGGGCGAATCAGCCAGTTGTGCGTAGCCGTTGGCTGCTTGCCTGCGGGATTCCGCGTAAAACAGAACGGCCACGTCCCAACTCTTGTTTGCTTTTTTTGGAGACTTATCACTAAACGCTACTTCAGAGGCTTGGCATTGGACCTCCACATTCCGCACGCGCCATACAGTGTACATTTTCTGGGCTGTGTGTGCAGTGGGCCGCGTTCCACCGAAGCGTCACAACTAGGGAGGGGAGGGTAGGGATGCTGGCGCCCTCAGAGGCGCCGTCTCTGCAGCTGGTTGGCCTTCCACTTCTCGAGCTCCTCGCGTCGGTCGTCGGGCCGGAGCTGGCTGCGCAGGCCGCCCAGCAGCTGCGAGGTGGCGCGGGACGTCACGACGATCGGCCGCAGCACCGTCGGCGTCAGCTGGCGCAGCAGCCCTGAGTCAGACAGAGCACATGGAACGGTTGCCAGACGGGCAGGCAAGCAGGCAGGCAGGCCGTGCATCCAAACTCCGCTCCCACTCCCTCACTCACCCCTGAGCGGCCAGCGTCCCTGGGCGCGGTCCTCCTGCGTCGCGGCCTGCAGCGTCTGGGCCGTGTCGAGCGCGCACTGGCGCACCGTGTCGTAGGCCATGAGCAGGCCCTGACGGAGGTCTGCAGGACTGGCCGCCGTCGTCGTCGCCGCCTCGATTTGCCTTCGCCCACCAGTCGCCGCCGCCGCCACGTCGGGCTGGACGACGTCGAAAGCGAACTCGGCGACGCCCTGCAGTAGAGCGACGGCCCTCTGCGCCAGCTCGAGAGCGGCCGAGGCCGACGAGACGGCGAAGGCGGCGGCGCCCCGACGAACGCCGACGAGCAGGTGGCCGTCCTCGCGCCTCCACTCGTCGACGGGCATGGCGACGAGGTCGCGCACGCCGCGGCCCAGGTCGACCAACGCGCCGATCGGTCCCACGCTGCCGACGACGTTCGGAATCTGATGCCGACGAATGTCCTCGAGCCAGCTCTCGAGCGCGTACTGCGCGCAACGGTCCACGCCCAGCAGGCCCTGTGGCGGAACGACTCGGCACACGCTCGCTCGCTGGTCGACTGCGTGCCGGTGCGTGCACCTGTCTGCACTTGAGCTCCTTGAGCTGCAGCTCTGTGCAGCGCAGCTGACTCAGTCCCAGCAGCAGGCCCTGGACGGCGCCCTGCGCCAGGTTGACGCGCTGCCGGCCCTCGTAGTCCAGCCGGATCGTCATCGCGGGCGAGAACTCGAACGAGCTGCACGGCGAAGAGGGCGAATTTCGCAAGGAATACTGGGACCGTAAACGCTCTAATTAACCACCTGGGACTGATTGGTTCCGTCGGACAGTAGAAGTGGGGACAATTGTGAGGGGGGGGGACAAATTTTAGGGGGGGAAGGCCTCGAGGGGGTAGTCGCAGGGCGACGCGATTTTGAGGCAGAAGCTAGTTAGGGGATCTACGGTAGGCCAGCAGCACGACTCGATACTGATCCGCTCGCGGTCACACTCACGTAAAGAAGATAGAGGCGCCAGCGCGTCGAGGCTGCGGAGGGGGTCGCGCCGACGCCGACGCCGGCAACTCTTCCTCGTCTGGGGCGTCGTCTGCCGCCGCCGGCGCCGCCGCCAGCCGTCGACGGGGCGACGGCTGGGGCGAGGGCGTCGCCGAGCGCGCGCTCGAGCCGTCTGTCCAACGATTGTATGCGATGCAGGCAGTCTTGCCAAAAGCAAGACAGTTCAGGACAAAGCACCGTCAAACAGCAGTCCTATGGAGGTGGCGCTGTCGACGAGCGACGCGGACGGCGGCGTGTAGCCGACGGAGGAGAGGTCGTCGCCGAGGGCGACGACAGCAGGCGCCGGCGCCACCACCTCGAGCAGGGGCTTGTCCTCCGGGGTCTCGGGGGTCGGGGACGCGGGCGCTGGGCCAAACGCAGCGGCCATGCGTCCGCCCACGTCGCCGAAGAAGTCTTGCAGGAACTCGAGCGTGTCCTGCGAACGCAAGCGGGTGTTGGGGTCCACTGTTCGCGCCCAGGGGTTCGATATGAGAGCGAGGAGCTCAGTTGTAGTAGGGAGTCATCTCAGCGCTCCAGTGGTCGCGGGGTTCTTCAACTCCCGCCATCATGGTACGTACCGCTGAGTTACCAACCCCTCAATGCCTGGCTGACCAGGCCGCCAAAGGAGAAAGTGCCCTGGGGTGGGGGTGGCGCCCCACCTACGCGCCTCGCGGGCCAAAGAACACCCGCCTCGCGCGTTCACTGTCTGTGCAGTGTCGGCGGTGACAAAACCAAAGTTCTACAGTGAAGTGCCACAGCGCCCACCTGGTCCACGTTCATGCGGAGCGGCAGGGCGCTGACCTTGAGCTTGCCCTCGCCCGCGTGCGTCTCCAACGCCCTGACAGCCAAGGCCGGCGCCCCGGAGCGGCGGGGCGCCTTGCCCGACTCGTGTCGGTAGAGCAGCGCGCTGATCTGACTGGTCGCGACCCTGTCCCTGGCCTCCGCCTCGTCCACGGCGGCCACGAGACGCGACAGCGCCGCCGCGTTGTCGGCGTTGAACAGCTCGTAGAGCAGGCAGATCTGGGACCAGATTCTACGTGAGAGAGCGAGCGAGCGACCACCCCGGCGAACCTTGGCCAGCTTGAAGTCGACACGGACGCTGTGGTCGCGATGTCGACCGCCCCGGTCGTCGCCGGTCGTCTCGGGACTGTCGAGGCCCGGCACGGTCGCCGGGTTCCGCTCGCGCTCGTGACGCGTCCGGTTCAGCGCGTACGGACGCTGCGCGTCGACCGCGGACGACGAGGCGGCTGGAGGAGGAGCACGCTCGTTCGTTGCCGTCGACGCAGAGTGCGCGCGTGTCGGTGCACGCGTGCGTGCTTGCGTCGCAACGCACGCTCGAAGTCGACTCCGCCGTAGAGGGACACGACAAGCGTCAGCTCCTCGAGACAGTAGCGAATGAGCGGCGTCTTGAAGCCGGCCGGCAGGGCGAAGAGGCCGTTGCGCGGCCCGCGAGCCTCGCCGGCGCGGCCTTCGAACGCCGCGGCCGTCGCCGTCGAGTCAAAGTGGCCCTCGACCACTCGGCCCGTCTCCCCGGCAGCCAGCAACGTCCTCACGCGCGGCTCTCCACTGGCTGTCTGCCACCAACATTTTTTTTTTTCGAAAAATTTCGAAGTAAAATTTTCCCGCCAATCAGCCCACCCACCCCGATGCCGCTTCCGGTGATCTCGTCGACGATGCAGAAGCCGTCGTCGCTGCTCGTCGCCGCCGAGGCGGTCGACGAATCTGACGGCGCTTTTCGGCGGCCGACCGCGGTTGTCGACAGCCGCTTCCCATCGCCTCCGACGCCACCGACGTCCCTTACGGCGTCGTCGAGCATCTGCTCGACCGCCGTCGACGCCGTCAGCGGCTCCTCGTCTCGGTCGGCGTCGTCGCGCTCGTCGGCTGTGCACTGGATGGCGCTGCGGACCATCTCCTGAATTTTTTGTACAAAAAATTCAGACAGCCGCATTTTTTGTAAATTTCTCCAGCAGACCTCTAGCTGCGCCTCTACTTCGGCGCTGGGCGTCGCCGTCTGCTGCGCCGTCGCTCCATCGTCGCCCGCTGCTGCCGTGGCGGCCTTTGCCGCGGCCCTAGCCGTACGGGCCTGGTACTGGGCCAACTCGGTCAGGACTTGCAGCAGGCTCGCCAGCGAGTCGGCGCAAACATTGGCCTGGACCTCGTCGTTGCGGCAGCGCAACTCCAGAATGGGCGCGGCGTTGCTGGGCCGGCCACGAGCGGGCGGCGGGGCCAACGCGTCCTCGCTGACCAGCACCTTTACATGGGAAACCAGATGTGGACTGTAGGACGCTGGCGCACGCTTCTCACTATCATGCCACTTGTCATTATCACATTAGTATACAGAAGAAACCACTCTATAGACAAATGGGTGTACTGGCGCTGGCGCACCTCCACCTCGAACAGTCCCACTCTGACGACGCAGAGAAACTCTTCCGCGGCGGCGGCGGCAGCTGCCAGCGACGCGCTTGTCGTCGACGGCAGGCTTCCACCGTCGTCAGACGAGTGGACGCTGCCGAGAGAGCCTGGGGAGGCGGCGCCTTGGAAATTGACCTGTCGACGGCTGGCTTTTGTCGACTTGTTGATACCGCCAGACGACGACGACGCCGACTGCTTGCGCATGTAGAGTCGGCAGTCCTCGAGGAGGCAGCGCAGACGGTGGACGGCCGCGCGCTGCGCCAGCCGACTGCTCACGTCCACGCTCTCGAGCCAGACGCTGGGGAGGCGATTACTGATTTTCTTGCGTGAGCGCGCGCGTTCTATGCGTGCGAGCGTGCGTGCCGGTGCGTGCTTGCTCTGCACGACCTCTCCCTCCAGCACCTGAGTTCCAGGTCGGATCGCGGCTGCACGTCCCAGTGGTCGTACTTGAGCGCGCAGGCGGTCGCGTGGGCGTGGAGGCCGGCGGCGACGCGGGGCCACTCGTAGCCGGGCACCGGGTAGTCTGTGACGTCGAACGCCTCGGCCAGCTGCGCCAGCCAGGCCGGCGGCCCAGGCCCCGGTCGGAGACGGCCGCGGCTGTTCCGCAAGCCGACGGCCAGCAGGAACTCCTGGAAGGAGGAATCGGAACGTGAATGAGGAGGAGCTGCCACAGAACACGCAAGGAATTCCTAGGAACACGAACAAGTGTTTGCACGACTGGGAAGGCAATACTCGAACCGACTCCGGACCACCATCACGCACGCACACATCGGCAAGCATGCACGCACGCATGCACGCACGCACCGGCACGCAGGCCAATCAGACAACCCACTACCTTTCTCTTGTCCTTGGGCTCGTGTTTCAGCCGGAGCGCCAACGCCAAGTTGTTGTCGTCGACCAGCTTTCTGCCGACGGGCGTGTCGGCAGCCGACAGGGGCTCTATCCACACGTTCTTGTCGTCGTCGACAGATGTCGTCAGACTGCCAAAATCTGCCGAGGCCACATCTCGGCAGTAGAGGCGCGCCGGCCGGCAGCCACGAGCTGTCGACAGTTCCATTGCATCTGTCGGTCGACAGAAACGGGTAGGCGACACAAAGATGGGTTGGGGGTGTAAGGTAGTTAAAAAATATCGAACTTTATAGCTAGGGTCTCTCATTTACACCCCAGTCTTGCCTCTCCATGCGGTAGGTGAGGGTTAGTGCTCCACCCACCCACACCCACCATCTAAGTCCTCCCTGACTCTGACCTAAGAATTTCGATGGGCACCCATCGCCAATGCGATGACCAACCTTTGTGGTGCAACCAAAAGCGGTCGAAAGCTGTCGACAAGAACGTGACGTTGCCATCGCCGCCATAACCGACAGCCACCAACAATTCGGCGTCGACAGCGCTGCCGAGAATTTGGCCTTTTGTCGAAGACTGAAATAACAATTTCGAATCAATCTCAACATTCTCATTCAATCCCCACGATTCTGGGAGGAGCATGTCAGAAGAGAGACACATATGCAGTGCTATTCGTACAAGACATACATATGCAGCGCCACGAAAAAAAAAGTTAGTCAACACCGAAGTCGCGACCGACCGTTTCCGAGTCGAGCAACAATTTGAGTTGTCCCACGCCGAGCTGTAGGACAAACTCCGTCGGCAGGTCGCTGCCCGTCTGTCGACACGCGTCGTCGACAGTTGTCGCTGCGTCGTCGTCGTCGTCGTCAGAGAACGCGTCCTCGTCCTCGTCTGTCGGTCGACACCGGCGCTCGTCAGATACAAAAAAAACTCTCGTCGACATGACGACAAACGTACCGATCGCTCTCGCCGTCGACCGACACATCTTGAACTGGCTGAGGGCGGCGTCGACCGGTCGACAGCCGGCGACGTGGATACTGTAGTCTGCCGGCAGATTGTCGGCAGGCCCACCGCTCGTCAGCGTCGTCGACGACGCGGCCGTCGGCGCCGACGCCGCCGCGGCGCGTCGACGCGCCGCCAGCGTCGCCGCCGGCGCCCACAGCGCCAAGTCGTTGGCGAAGCTAAAGCGGTGTCGACACGGGTGTGCGTGCGTGCCTGCGTACCTACCGGTGCGTGCGTATCATCGTCGCCAACTCCTAGTACGTCACAATTCGGGTGGGGGGGGGGGGGGGCCTTACGATTTGTCGACCCACCGATTGTAGACGAGCTCGATGAAGCGCCTGCTCGGCAAGCGAACCCGGGCGGTGGGGGCGCTGACGACGCAGCTGACGACGCAATTCGACAGGCAGCCGGAGGCGAATTCCTGCAGCTCCGCGCGATTGCCCGCCTGCGTGATCTGAACAAAAGCGACAGTCGTACGTACTCATCACAAACTGGCACGCGCGCGCGCGCGCGCACGCACGCACGCACGCACGCACGCACGCACGCACGCACGCACTCGTCACAGTTACCCTTTCTCCATCGTGGACGATCACTTCTTTAGAGAAGGGGCCTTCCATTGCGCCCCAGTCGTCTGTGGGGCCCTTGAAGAAGGACTTCCATATCGGGTCGGTACCGTGCACGGACTGCACCAATTTCGACGGCAAACGCACAACGCGCCCTTTCGTGTCCCACTTTATAGTCACGCTAAAGGCCAAATTAAATTGACATAAATAAAAAAATTAATAAATTGCAAAAAGCGGACCTGCAAGCCGACTGTCCTTGCGTCGACGTCGCGAAGACGAATCGGCAATCGTCGGAGGAAGACAGGCCGAGCAGCTCTAAGTCGCCGACGAAATCGGCTGCAGTTGTGGAGATTGTGTAAACATCTTTCTATTTTTGTGAGGGTCCCATATATAGCATCCATTCCCCTTTTTATCTACAATCTAGGGCCCAGACAGTTCGACAAATTAATTCTGCCTGGGATGGGCGGTCCTCACTAGTGTACCCCTCAAGGATCGAATCGTGCGCGCGAGAGGCCATCAGTGCATCAGTGCAGAGACAATGTTGTTGTTGTTGGATTAGGGGCAACGCTAGGAGGCCGTCAATGGCCCATATTGCATAGCCATCTCCATTAGCCGCGCCGCGCAATTAGCCAAAGAAGAACACTATCTATAATCTAGTGCAGTGATGGCACGAGAATGTTACTACAGTGAATAAACTGCAAAAATAACACCAAAACAATTCCCACCGACTGCCGTCTTTGCCGACACCGTCAGCTGGCCGCCTCTCGGCAGCTCGTCGAGCCGACTCGTCGGCAGCTCGACGCGCGCCTCCGTCAGCGTCGCGCTGACGAACTCGTCGCGGACGCGGCGCGCCGACGCCGGCGAGCGGCCCTCGCGCTCGCTGCGCAGGTCCGCTACGGGGATTCTGCAATGAATATGCCCGTGAGTGCGTGCCGGTTCGTGCGTGCGTGCCGGTGCGTGCGTGCCCGCGTGCGTGCGCGCCGGCGCCGACCCGCCAACCTGTGTGTGCCGGTGCGTGTCAGTGCGTGCGTGAGTGCGTGCGTGCCGGTGCGTGCGTGCCGGCGCGTGCGTGTCGTTGCGTGCGTGCGCGCGTGCCGGTGCGTGCGTTCGTGCCGGTGCGTGCGTGCGTGCCGGTGCGTGCGTGCGTGCCGGTGCGTGCGTGCGTGCCGGTGCGTGCGTGCCGGCGCGTGCGTGTCGTTGCGTGCGTGCGCGCCTGCCGGTGCGTGCGTGCGTGCACGCCGGCGCGTGCGTGTCGTTGCGTGCGTGCTGGTGCGTGTCAGTGCGTGCGTGAGTGCGTGCGTGCGTGCCGGCGCGTGCGTGTCGTTGCGTGCGTGCGCGCGTGCCGGTGCGTGCGTGCGTGCGTGCGTGAGTGCGTGCGTGCCGGTGCGTGCGTGCCCGCGTGCGTGCGCGCCGGCGCCGACCCGCGAACCTGAAGTCGACAGTCCAAACGGGGCACTTGAGTTCGACGGCTAGTTTCGGCGCAGCGCCAGTCGACGCCTGCCGACGAGGGCCGTATGTCGTCGGCAGCGGGTAGGCGCCATCGACAGCAGCGAGCTGTCGGCGCGTCGACGCCGCCGGGCCAGTGAGAAGCGAGCGGAGACGGTCGACGATCGACAGGTCGACTTCGGACCGACATGCCGACAGCTCCGCACGAACGCCTAGCTCGTCAGGCTAAAAGAAGCAAGGGTTCGACGCTGAAACAAGCCGAGTGGGAGGGGGGGGGGGGGTCTCTTCGAGAGGGGGGGGGGGCATGTGCGGAAACTGGACATAATTTCGTGCACCGTTTGTGTGCGTGCTCAGCGGTATAACTATGGGCAGGGTGGAAACGGTTCCGAAAAATCTGGGGAAGGGGGGGGGGGAAGGCTTTTGCGTGGGGGTGGGGCGGTCGCAGGTACGGACGCGCGACCGAGCCACCTACCCCCGCTCCCGCGCGGTTGCCGACCGACAGCACGAGACGAGGCTCCGCCGACGCCGCCTCCGACAGCTCTGTCGACGGCTCGTCGAAAGCCAGCAATTCGATGTGCGTCAGCGATCCCTCGTCCTCGGCGATGCCGACGTCGACGAGCAACTGCTCGTCGACGGCCACCGGCCTTTCCGCAAGTCCTGCCGACGCGCCCGTCAGACACTCCAAAAGCTCGGCAGCGCCCGCCGTCAGCTGCAGGAAAAACGTGCTGACGACGCCGATGTCGGAAGAGGAGCGCGTCAAGTCGACGTCGACGACGGCGGGAGCGGCGACGAGTCTGTGAAAAAAAGTCGAAATATTCAAAAAAAATCAAAAAAGAAATCAACCTGAGGTGGTCCTTGCTGCAAGCGGCGTCGAGCTTCGCGCGCGCGGCGCGAATGTTGGACCGAGTGATTTGGAAGGACCGACAGGTCTAGAAGTTGCTGTCGACAGTCGCCACCTGTTGTCGACGGACAAGACAGCGCTACTTACGGCGAAAAAGTGTTCTGCCGACAGCTGCAGTTGCTCCTTTGTCGACTCGTCGTCATGTGTGAGGGCGACGCAGAGCGCGTTGAGTCGCACTCGACAGGCGGCCGTCGGCACGGCGTCCGGTCTGTCGACGGACGTTTCTGAAGCTGTCGACACCGTCGTCAGTTGTCGACCGACGCCGCTAGTCGTCGCGCCGACACCTTTGGGTCGCTGCGTCGGCAGCGCCGTCGACGACGGCGGCGCCGACGAGTCCATGGCGATCGACGTGAACGTCGACGGCTCTGCCGACGCCGTCGACAGCTGCCGGCCGCTGTCGGCAGCACCGACGCGCCTGCCCTTCTTGCCGACCGCGCTCGTCGGATAGAAGCGGCGGTCGCCACTGCCGGACCAGTTGCCTGCGGCGGTGGAATCGTCAGTGAATTGCAGAATTTTGCAGGCTTAGTGCAAGGCTGAGGGGTGTTCGGAATAGTCGAAGTCTCAGAGCACGGACGCACGCACGCGCGCACACACACACACACGCGCACACACACACACACACACAGACAGACAGACACACACACACACACACACGCACACACACACACGCACGCACACACACACACACAAGCACGCACGCACGCATGCACTTAAACTACGGTAGTCTGTACAGAGTACAGTATATCAACCCACCTTCTTGGAAGTCCGTCTTCCAGAGCGCATCGTTGCCACAACCATCCTCCAGTAAATCCCCTTGCAATTCGGTCTCCACAACCGTGAAGTCGTCGCCGCTCATCGGTTTGCCGCCTAAATACAAATGAGAACGAGGAAAACGGTTGAAAAAAGGTCGACTGCACGAGGCGGATTCGAACCCGCGCTGGCCGGCCAGACTGTGGATTGAGAGTCGGCCGAAACGAAGGCAGAGAATAGATTGAGCAGAGAGTGCAGCTGCGACGGCGACAGCAGAGCCGCCATGTAGCCCAGGTACAATTCTACATCGACCTAAACAAACAAGAATGTAAAATACAACTGCTAGAAAAAGGAAAAAAAATACCATTCGCAAAATGTGTGTAAGCAGTGAGCCCTCATATATATGAACATCAGCATAGTCCCTTGACGAGGGACAGCTATTGCTCTTGCCAAAATACTTTATATCGCCTTATCACGTATGGGGGCAAATAGCATGTCCAACAATTTTCGGAACTTGTTCAAGCTACGAACAAAAAATTAGCAAATCGAACGCCTTTAAACCTCCTTTTGGAACATTTTTCGCGTCCCCATTTTTTTCAATTCCAAACGAGCCTAGTGCAATGCATGTTTCTTCAAAAAATACTCAAATTACCTTGACAGCGTCCAATCCCTTGGCCAGCCGGCTTTCTTGGTTCTTCAGACTGAGTCTGACCGTATGTCTTTGTCCAATCAGTTCCGCAAAAAGGGGGGGGGCGCGGGCGTCTGGGGTGGTGGGCGGTTCCCGGCGCTGTCCTGCGTTTGTTTTTTGCGGCGTTTGCTGTCGACTGGTTGTGTCGAAGACCAGCGAGTCCAAATCATCCGCCAGTGGGGGCGGCGGGACCAGCACGGACTGTAAGCAAGACTGGAACTGCAGTTGGGACTGGGAGTCCACTACGTTGCTTGTGGCTGTTGTCGCAGTGGTTGCGGCAGACGGCGAGAGTGTGGAGGGCGAAGAGGGCGACGACAGGGACGCGGAGGAAGACTTCTGGAGCTGCCGACGGCACCGACGCACGTACATGCTCGTGCACACTGACTGGGCAGAGGGCAGAGGCGCCACCACCGATGTGGAGCACGTGGGCCTGGGAAAATGAGGATTCGTTGACAAAAATAACAGTAGAAAAAAGATCGAGGCGACTGTATAATGAGAAGAAGAGCGGGTACACGGAGCAGTAGAAGCGGCGGATTGCCCCAAAGCGTGTTTAATTTACCCCAAGGTTTAGAGACAGGCATGCATCTCTTATACCTGGTAAATCGGTCTGTATAAAGCCGCACGCCCTCCAAATGAAGCAACTTGTTGAGGTCGGGAATCGAATAGAGACTGTGCGGCTGCGTGCGTATGGGCTCGCGCTCTGCCGCCGCGCCCATAGCCGCAGCCAGCTGTTCGTCCACGAATTCGATGCTGAAATATGCCACGGGATCGATGAAAGGTGATGCGGGTTGAGAAGCAATACAATTAAAAAGTGAAGGCAACTTTATACACCGGCTGAAACACTTTTCGGAACACGTGTGGATCGTGTCTGTGCGCGCCATATACCTGTAACTGGGGGGCCGCAGATTTTGTCAACTCCCCCCCCCAAACCCTCCCCCCCAGAATTTTCCCAAGGGCACTCAGTCCAAAACGATAAAAGTGAGTAAATGTCGGTGTATTTCAGCGCTTTTCACTGTCATATGAGCATAAAACAGCTAAATAACACTTTAGACCCTATTTATGCCAATTTTTGACCAAAAAGTACCAGTATAACTCAAAAATGGCTGGCTACCTCCCCCACTTTTTGCTCCACCCCCCAAATCTGGCCATTTACCCCCTCCCCACTCTTCCAGACCCGGTTACAGGTATGGTGCGCGCGTGCACGTCACCAGCTCCCACCCACACACTCCAAACTCCTTGTGTTTTTTTTGCATACTAAGCTCCCAAGAAGACTTCTTCTTCTCCGCCCCCACCTGTCGATCCTGACTTCCAGCGCTTGGCCCCTGTCTTCTGCATCGAAGCGCTCCAGTCTGACTACCGTATCCACGAACTTGAGCCGCATGCGACAGAGCACCTGTGGTGGTGGTTGTTGTTGTTGTTGTTGTTGTTGTTGTTGTTGTTGTTGTAGGCGTTACACCATACACCGGTCTCCATGACGCCTTCCCGTCTAGAGGCACTGCTAGCCACCGCAAAAAAAGACGGTCAGAGGGACGCCATCAGCAATCTCTGGGGCGGGAAGACAGCGAGTGAAAAAGCATGGAGAAAACTCGTTAGTGAATCCAACAAGAATCGAACCCTGGACCGTGCGCGCGCGAGCCCGATTCTCTACCACTAGGCCATACGCTGCCCCAGCCCTGAGTCTTAAGCTAAGCTACAGGGACTCGGAAAATACCTGTAACCGGCTCTGGCTGAGTGGGGGTGGAAGATTTGGGGGGAGGGTGCGGAGCAATAAGTGGGAGTAGCTGACTATCTTTTGACTCTTACTGATACTTTTTGGTGCGAACAACATGGGTCAAAATAGGGTCTAAATTGTGTTCTTTAGCTGTTTCATGGTCAACTAACACTGAAAAGCACTAAAAACACCGACATTTACTCACTGTTTTCTGTAGAGATGCATTGAGAAAATTCTGGAGAAGGAGGCGGGGAGACTAGTTTGTGTAACACCCTAGTGTGTGACTAGTTTGTTGTAAGGACGCCATCTGCAGGCGCAGGACAGCAGCACACCTGATCGATGACGGTCGCAAACGCTTCTATGCCTTCGTCGGCAGCAGCTGTCGACGCGGCCGCCTCTGTCGACTGGTGGTCGACGGGCGACGACTGGTCCGTCGACCCCTGCCGACGCGCTGTCGACATCGACAACTCGGCGTCGACGCCGCCGCCGTCCGACAAAAAGCTGCGGGCCAAATCGACCGAACTGGCCATCACGCTCCCCATCATCGAGGAAACGGCCGAGCCGGCTGGAAATTGGAATTAATTTGGAAAAAATCCAGAACTGTACACCACCCCACCACCACACACACACACACACACACACACACACACACACACACACACACACACACACACACACACACACACACACACACACACACACACTCAAACGTCTGGGCGAGAGGCACAGAAGTGCAAGTGCCCATGGAAATTTGTTCGTGGGATGGGGCAATTCGGTGCGCACTTTTATATTGTAAAATATCATCCAAATAAAAGTCACCCAAATTATGGCACCTTTTTTGATGAAAAAGAGACGGCAAATAGTGCAAAATACAAGCGTGCGCGCAGTCACAACATTCTTTTTGTCATTTTCAGTAGGAAGATTGGCTCGAGCTGCTGGAAAACGATGGCCTGGGTGATTCGGGGCGGGGGTACATCCCCCATGTACTTGCGCAATTCAGTACGTGTGTCGTCTCGTCACTTGCCCATCCTTTCCGCGGCAGCAGCAGCTTCGAGCCTCTCGGCCGCTGTGTCGTCCACGCTCTCCAGAGTCAATTCCAGATTTCGAACTTCCATGACGCAACTGGACTCCAAGAGCCGCTTCCAGGGTACGGTAGCGCACACCTCCCCGATGTAGCCGTCGACCACGCGAAAGGGCAGGCGGAGACTGGCCAGCGCCGAGTTGACAAACTGGAAGTAGATTTTGATCATATTAAAAGTAATTTGTGAGAAAAATTGCAATTAGGCGCACCTCGGTGTCCACGTTGACATCGTGTATGGAGCCCGTGCCGTTGTAGAGGTCGACCGACAACTGTTCCAGTGACAATTTCTCCTTCAAAACGTGTCCCAAATAGCGATGGATGAGGAAGCGGCACACGCGCTTGTTCATCGACTCCTGCAGGTTGCTCAGAAGGAAGGACATCTTGCCGCCGCTTGCAACGATTTCAACACGCACGCACGCACGCACGCGTATGCGATGAAAAGGGAATAACTAGTGTAGTTGGACGGGGCGGACGGGACAGGGGGCGGACCGGGCGTGGGAAAATTGTCAATGTCTAAACGCGGGGAGCAGGATGAGAATGGTTAAGATCGGCAGAGAAACCGCACCGGCTGCCTCCAACAACACCAAGTAGTGCGCGCAAGAAAAGTTTTAAAGTTTTTAGGTGCCGACTATGCAGTGGTGCGGCATGCCGAAGCCCGAAAGACGAGAAAAAGGCGCGCCTCTCCAGGCTGTTCCAGAGCGACGAGATCGTCGTGCCATCCTCACTGACGTTGAGCTCAGACGAGATTCGGCGCAAACTTTCGCAAGGTGTACATTTAACGCATGCAAACTTCTTTGCAATTTGAACAGTTCAGCCGCGATCTGCCAAGATGAGTTGAACGTCGTGATCGACGCTGCGTCCGGCTTTGTTACTAGGGCGGTGGACGACAACACTGTGATCGTCCAGAATTAGCTGAGTCCCCTGGTGTGGCGCGTGGTGGACGCCGAAAACTGGGTCAAGGTCAAGGTCGTCGAGGAGCTGTCCTGCCAGCTCGAGTGCGTCCGCTGCAGCCCCATTCCAGCCAGGCGGTTTGTTTGCGAGCACGCGGTCGCGGTGGCCGAGAGCAAGGGCCAGCTCAACACCTACCTCGCCGCCGCAACCTGTTGGATCGTTACCCAAGTAATAGTACAATTAACGCTACTCTACCGAATAAACCCTCTTCTCGCTGTAACGGTACGAGATGAAGAAGAAGTGGAATGTCCGATAGTTCCGTTCATCACAATGTCTTTGGTGTGGACGCATCATCTTCCCCCACCAGCTGAGGTCATCGCTTGCGCGAAGGCTTCGGCGAGTAGGTGAGTCGGGCCGGCGCTTTTCTCGGTCTTGTCGAGCGTCGCAACGACTGCGGCTGTTGCCCGACAGGACGGTGCGTCGAGGCGCCTGGGCCGACTTCCTGGAGGTGCGTCGAGTAGTCGGGCAGCAGGAAGCGGCGCATCTTTCGAGCGTTCCACGCGCGGCCGTCGCTCAGCTCGTACGTGTAGTCGCCCAGCACGCGGACGACCGTCTTCGGCTGCGACCAGGGTGACTGGCCTTTTAGCACTTGAGGCAGTCGCGTCAGGACTACGTCACCCAGTCGGTAGGGGCCGCGATTCTTTGGGACGCCTGGCTGATGCGTTTTCGTATTTTCCTTTTCTCCCGACTCTGCTGGTGACGACGACGGCGTGTGCTCGCTGCTCGGGACTGGCAGTTGGTAGTCAGCCCTGACTTTTCGCTTGAAGAAGAGGTCGGCTGGCGATCTCTCCCCCTCCGCCGGAGTCGTCCGGTAGGTGGTCAGCAAATCGAGCAGGCCGTCTCCCCAGCGTTGAGCAGTAGCAGAGAACGCTTGCGCGCCGTGCTTTAGCGTCCGGTTGAAAACTTCTACTTGTCCATTCTGCTGTGGGTTGTACACAGCAGTTCGCATGTGCTGGATGTTGCGGCTCCGCAGGAAGGCAGCAAACTCCGCAGAGACGAACTGCGGGCCATTGTCCGTTACTGCTGTCCCTGGGTTCCCGTAGCGAGCAAACATTTCAGTCAGCCAAGTGATGATCTTCTGTGACCGGATGTCTCCGGTGAGGAGGAGCTCAGGGTAGTTGGAGTAGTGGTCGAGCAGGACAACGATGAAGCGCTGGCTCTCGGGCGCCGTGTAGAAAGGGCCGGTGATGTCGAGGCCAACCCGCTCCCACGGTTCCGTCGGACGAGGCAGCTCGTTCTGGACTTTCGGCGCTTGTCCAGCCGACTTCTCACTTTGCTGGCACCCAGTGCAGTGGCGGACGAAGCGTTCGCCGTCGGCCGATATGCCGGGCCACCAGTACCCTTCTCTGAGCCTGCGTTTCATTCGAACGATTCCCGGGTGCCCGACGTGTACTAAGACCAAGAGCTTGTGCCTAAGACTCTCTGGTAGGACGAAGCGCTCGTCGTCCAGCAGCACGCACTCGTTCTGCACCGACAGGCGGTGGCGCTCCTTGACGAACGGACGATAGCCGCTGTCCTTGAGCACGTCGGGAGGCCAGCTGTCGTTGAGGCAGCAGGCGAGCACATTCTGCAGCGTCGCGTCCTTTTTTGTCTCCTCCTGCACCTGACTGAGAGTCAGGCCGTCCATGGTGATGGCGCTGACGAGTGCGCGCTTCGGCGCGTTGTCGATGTCAGCGCCCGGGGCGTCGCTCTTCAGTCTTGACAGCATGTCGGCCACTGGATTGTCCTCGCCCTTCGTGTACTCAGGCGTGAAGTCGAAGACACTCAGCCGCTCCAGCCATCTTGTAAACTTGGACGACTCGCGCGCTCCTCCGCTCCGCTTAAGCAGGGTCGTCAGCGCCGAGTGGTCCGTGCGCAGCGTGAAGTGGCGTCCCAGCAGAAATTTTTCGAAGTGTTCACAGCTCCAGATCGCGCCCAGCGCCTCCCGCTCGTTGCCGGCGTAGTTGCGTTCGGCCGGTGAGAGGCTATGGGATGCAAACGCGATTGGTACTTCGACGTCATTCTGTACTTGGGACAGGACTGCTCCGAGCCCAACATTAGACGCGTCCGTCGTCAGGATGGTCCTGCAGTTGGCGTCGAAGATGTTGAGCTTGACGCGCTCCGACAGATCGTGCTTGATCCTGTTGAAGGCGGCGTCGCACTCGGAGTCCCACTGGAAAGGCACGTTCTTTCTTGTCAGCCGCCTCATCGGTTCCGCGATCGTCGCGAGGGCTGGCAGAAAATTGGTGTAGTAGTTGGCCATTCCCAGGAAGCGCTGAACTTCTTTGACGTTCGTTGGGATGGCCGTCTCTGAAATCGGTCGAACGTTCTCCGGGTTGGGGCGGATGCCGTTGGCGCCGACTATGTGCCCCAAGAAGACGACTTCAGCGACACCGAACGAGCACTTTGGCAGCTGCAGACGAGCGTCGATGTCGTTCAGCCGGCGCAGCACATCCTGCAGGCTTGAATCATGGTCCTGCTTGGATGCGCCGAAGACGAGAATGTCGTCCATGTAGACGATCGACCCTTTGCAGCCAGTGAGCGCTCTCGATATCAGCTGCTGGCACACGCTTGGGCTATCCTTGAGGCCCATGGGGAGCTTCTTATACTGAAAAGCCCCACGGTGCGTCAGCGTCGTCGTCAGCGGGCGACTGTTCTCGGCGAGCTTGATATGGAAGAACGCCTTCCGCAGGTCCAACTTGGAGAAGACCTTTGCTCCATTCAGCTCGAGAAACAGGTCGCCGATCGTTGGGAGGGGGTGACGGTTGGGCGTCACGTAGCAGTTGAGCGGCGACAGGTCGGTCGTGAGCCTGACTCCGCCGTCAGATTTGGGCACTGTCACGAGGTGGTGCGCCCAGTCTGATTTCTCCGCTGCCTCCCAGATATTGTCGTCGATCATTTTCTGGATTTCCTTTTCCACTGCTGCGCGCCGAGCCAAAGGAACGGGCCGCAGCTTCTGTTGTACGGGCCTGGCGTCTTTCTGCACGGTAATTTCATGCTCGTAGTCCGGAAAAACGCCGACGCCACTCTTCAGCAGATTTGGAAAATTATCCAGCAGCGCCCGGTATTCGGCAGCGGCCTCCTCTGCATGCTGTAGCGGTTCCACGGAGCTGACGGCCATCGTGGCTCCACAGAGCGTCAGCTGCAGCTGTCTGACGAGGTCGAGGCCGATGACGGACTTTGTGCCGCGAATGACGAAAATCGTAGGCGTCGCCGTCCTTGCGCCAAAGCTGACGGTTGTCGAAAAGACGCCCTTGACTCCCCGTATGGGCGTGCCGTCGTAGTTGACCAGCTGGCACCGCGGCTTCTGAAGTCGGACTCCTGGAAAGTGCCGGCAGAACTGCTCGTGACTGAGAATCGTCACGTGCGAGCCGTTGTCGACTTCTTCAGTCAGCGTGACCGTTCGCCCCGCCGCCTGGAAGTCGAGACTGCAGGAAAAGTTGCTCCGCTCGTCTGGGACGACAACTTGCTTTGTCTTGACCTTCACGACAGCTTGGACGTTTCGCGCCCGTGAAGGACCCGACTTTTTCCTGCCTTCTTTCTTGTTTCTGCAGCACTTCTCAAGATGGCCAATGACATTACAGAAGGCGCACCGCGAGTCTTTTGCCGTGCACTCGTCGGACTTGATTCTGTGCCCTCTGGCGCCGCATCCGAAGCAGGTGACCTGCTTGGGCTTGTCCGGCGCCTGCTGATTGCACTTGGGCGGCCGTGGCGGCATCGTCGTGTTCAGCCGCGCCGCGTTGACGTTCGCTCGGCCGCTAATCGCAGCGGCAGTGTGCCTGGCGCTTTCTTGTGCTTGCAGGTAGCTGACGAAGTCGTCCAGGTCCACCTTCGACTTGGCAAGCAAAGTACGTTGTGCTTCCTTGTCGGCGCAGCCGCACGCGAGCTGCAGCGCCAAGTGGTACTTGTCGTTGCCGTGGAAGTCGCAGTCAGCTATGAGCGCGCGCAGAGCCATGAGGTAGTCGCCGACGGACTCGCCTGCGACCTGTACTCGGTGCTGGAACTCGTAGTGAGCTCTCACCGGATTAACAGCCGCGACGAAGCGATCCTTCACCGCCTTGGAGAAGTCGCCGTAGCCCATCGTCTCCATGGCTTCGACAGCCGGATCCGACGCAAACAGTCGAGCGCCCTCGTTGCCCAGGTAGGCAAAGAGCAGCGCGTTCCTCGTCTCGTCGGAGAGCTTGTTGGCTGCCGGCCGCGACTCGTCCAGAAGGTAGAGGTAGCGGTCGAAGATTCGAAACCAGACGGCGAATTTGAGCGGCGCGTCGCCAGGGTGGTCGAGAAACTTTGACGGCGCCGCGACAGGTAGCGTAGGAGCTGACATTGTCGGCGCGCAGTCGTAGTCGTAGTCGCTCGTCCTGGCAGCCGTCTCGCTCGGCGTCTGTTACTGTCGTCGCTTCGCCACTGTTGGATCGTTACCCAAGTAATAGTACAATTAACGCTACTCTACCGAATAAACTCTCTTCTCGCTGTAACGGTACGAGATGAAGAAGAAGTGGAATGTCCGATAGTTCCGTTCATCACAATGTCTTTGGTGTGGACGCATCACAACCGACCAGTGGGACTTCAGCAACGGCCACTACCAGTTCCGCTGTGACACCCAAGAGAATGCCGGCGAGAAGGGCGGCAAGAAGAGGCGACACGGCGGCAGAAACAACGCTGCGAACACGGAGGTCGTCCAGCAGGCGCAGCAGCCCATTCTCCAGAACAACGCGGTCGGTCGACTTTTGTTTGTGTTCCTGTTGCTCTTGTAGCCTCGCCTCGCCATCTTGTAGACAGCATCGCTTGTAACCGCTCCTTCGAGGGTGGGGGAAGGGGGTTGGGGCTCCAGGAACAAACATGGGGGTAGATACCCAGAGCGGAATATTTCACCAAAAACGTTTAAAATGGGCATTTCTGGTCAGAAAAGTGTCTAAATAGCATAAATTGCACTTGTGGTTATATGTATAACGCTGAAAAGGACTTAAACACAGGAACATTTACTCACTTTTATCGTTTTAGATAGGTCGAAAACTTTACAACTTTATGTTTGTAGGGGAGGGTGCGTTGTGCAAATTGTGGGGACACCCCCTCCTTTCCAATGCCCCACAGTTCGTGTTCGTGCAGGTAGTGGCGCTGCCGAAGCCGGGCTCTTTGGAGGGACCCACGCCGCGCCAGCTGGAGCGCCTGCGCAGGCGGCAGCCGTTTGCAGCGTCGGAGCCGTTCCATAACGAGGAGCCCTTCAAGCTCCGTCTGCTCGACGAGGGGCGCGCCCAAGGCCACAAACACAAGGAGTGCGCCGGCTGCAGGGTCAGCGCTTCCTTTCGATCTTTTCTCGCGACTCTACTAATGTCTCGTGCGTGCGTGCGTGCGTGCGTGCGTGCGTGCGTGCGTGCGTGCGTGCGTGCGTGCGTGCGTGCGTGCGTGCGTGCGTGCGTGCGTGCGTGCGTGCGTGCGTGCCTTTCTGTTCTTGATGTAAATCACGAGCTTTCGTCTGATGCAGAACGCCCTTCCGATGTCTACCGTGTCCCCCGAGGATCTGATCATCGTACACAAAGAGCGCTACTGGGTGCGGCCATTGGGTCGGTACACGCACCCAAGTGTGCGTGGCTACAAGGCGCTTCACTGCCGGTACAGCTGCCTCGCCACCAGACCCCTACTTCTCGGTCCATCTTCTGGAGACGGAGATGGCCGGACGGCCGCTTCAACTGAACCACAAAGCTAAACTGGTTCAGCAGTTTGGAATTTACCTGTAGAGCGTAGAGTAATTAATGCTCAACTAAATAGGCTGCTCAATTTGCGCTTCTCGTTGCTTCGCTCTTGAATCTCGTGGTGAATCTTGTGTTGCTACTTTGTGTGTGCGGCGCTCGTGTTGGTTGTGAACGTGGCTGTTGACAGTCGTGCACTCGGTTACAATATTCTGTAACTTGGCCCTGTATTTGGGGTGGGGGCGGTGGGTAACCGCAGCCAGTAAAGAAAGCCAGGTCTTTGTATAGAAATAATTGGAGGACAGTGCTAGTCGTAGTACTGTAAAGGTAAGGTGCAGTTTACCTTCGCTAATAAACTAACAGCGAATAGTCAATTTCGGTTCAATCGATGAGAAGGCTGCCCCAATGTATATTAGAAACAAGGAAAAACGCAGTTTCACGGGTTTCTGGTGGCAGTTCTTTCTGGTGCGGTTTCTCTGCCGATCCCAACCATTCTCATCTTGCTCCCCGCGTTTAGACGTTGACAATTTTCCCACGCCCCGTCCGCCCCGTCTGCCCCGTCCGCCCCGTCCAACTAGTTATTCCCGATGAAAATGAGTAGCGATATTCTAAAGAACCCCGTGCGCCCGATGCGCCGTCTTCTCAGATTATTTTGGTGAGCTCTTCTTTTCGACTGTCGCTTCCGTCGTTCCGCGTGCGAAAACTGTTTCACCAAATATTTCGACGCGCATACAGCGGATCCAGAAGGGGGCATGGGGCACATGCCATCTATGTTGTGGCTGGCGAGGGGGAGGGGCAAGGGGGCAACCGAACGGATAGAGGAGCAGACTTGATCCAAATGGCGGCCTTTTCTGTGTTTTCCCTAGATTTATACGCTCATAATCGCAAAATTTTCGCCTGCCAATCGCGAATTGTTGGTCGCCTCTGTCTGTCGCAGAAATGTAAGGCCCAAAAGGACGCAAGGAGGCAAAAATAAATAGGAGTGGACGAGCTGTTCCAGTGGACATGCGTTAAAGTTATCTCTCTTACATCTAGTGAACTTAGAAATGTCACCTAGATAATGGGGCGTACGGGCGCATTGGCCTACAGAATGTTTTTCGCTGAAACTGTGCGAACCATATGATAGAGCGCAGTGCCACATAACATATAGTGTTTTTCCTTTGAAACTTGGCGATAAATGCATCGTGCAGTCACGAAGAAACCGCACTACGTTTTGTTAAAAGAGAGTACAGATATTGCTTTTAGCAAGCGCATAAGAAAAAATTTGCAATATCTCTCTGCTCGCTTGTCCTTGTCAGCAAAAGTGAGAATACGGTATAATGTATTGCGTCGCTTGCAACTAGGGCCCATACCTACTTGGTCTATTGTAATTTTGGCTAGGGATTGGGTTGTGATTTAAGCAGAAAACCATACTCATGCTTGGGCTTAGGGATCAGCTTATTAGCCTAGGCTCTACTAGGCTTAGTCGAGATTCCACAATTTCCATAATCCGTTGAATCGTTCACCATCGTTGATATTCTGTTAGATTCCCCAATAGACCTACAACTTACCTATAGGCTTGGAGAATATTGAATTTGGTGCATTGTGCATACCTAAAGACATGCACATTGTCACTTCTGGTTATTCCTCGTGTTTTGTTCGCTCTAGTCGGCATTGCTTTGATTCTAAAATAACTAACGATCCACGCGCCCAAGTTTTATTGGACAAGTATCGAAACTGCTAACTGGCAAATAGGGCACAAAACTCCGCGTAAAGGAGCGTGAAGCGAGTTGCCAATGAGCAGTGAATTAAAAAAAAATCAATTCTTCAATCCGAATGGCAGCGCAGCGTCGACTCCAGCACCTTTTCGAATAAACCGACGTAGTAGGGGCCGGGAAAATAGTGTCTATCTGAGCCGGCGATTCTCCTCAAGTAGTCGCTAAAACGATTATCAATGTTGTGTTCACCCTGAAAGTTGCCCAAAAACAGATGAATCGTAATTTTCAACCTATTGTTGAGGGTCGCAGTGGACACTGTGTAAAGCTTGAGATTGGGCAGGGAGCGCAGAGCGGCCGCCTCCTCCAAAGCTGAGTCTTGCGAGTAACTGAAAAAAATCGGTGAGCACACGCTTTCAGTAACGTTTTCAAAGAACCGCGCTACAGTACCCGTCGCTGACTAGAACGACGATGACGCCAGCGTCGCTGCGCCGGTTCTTGAGGACGAGGCTGGCCTTTCTCAGGGCCGCTCCAATGTAGGTGGTGCCTGGCGCAATTTCAGACGTATTGCCAAGACAAATTCTATGAAATAAAAAGCAAAAGTTGAGTTGTAGACAGATCGTACCTGTCATATGCTTCACGAGGTGGAGGTGTTGGAGCATTTGCTCACTGAAATGACATGCGGGCTGTGAGCGAGCTGAGGCCCGGAACGCACCAACGCACGCACGCACGCACGCACGCACGCACGCACGCACGCACGCACGCACTGCACACAGTGGGACCACGGCATTTCTTAACTCTACCTCGTCCTGTACTCGCCAAAGTCCCACTCCAGCTGCTGACTAGCCGGTCCGGAAAACTGGAGCAGCGCCAGCCGTTGACTGCCGCTCTCGGGCCTCACTTTGCTCAGAATCCTCGACACAAACGACTTCTGCTGCCGAAAGACGTACTCGGCGCTGCCGCTGCTGTCGAACAGCAGCAAAATGTCGAGCGGACACTCTGTGAAGCGTTTCGCACAAGCCAGTGCGCAGCGGCGCACCATGCGTGCGTGCGTGCGTGCGTGCGTGCGTGCGTGCGTGCGTGCGTGCGTGCGTGCGTGCGTGCGTGCGTGCGTGCGTGCGTGCGTGCGTGCGTGCGTGCGTGCGTGCGTGCGTCCGTGCGTGCGTGCGTGTGTGCGTGCGTGCGTGCGTGCGTGCGTGCGTGCGTGCGTGCGTGCGTGCGTCCGTGCGTGCGCGCGTCCGTGCGTGCGTGCGTGCGTGCGTCCGTGCGTGCATGCGTGCGTGTGTGCGTGTGTGCGTGCGTCCGTCCGTGCGTGCGTGCTCGCGCGTGCCACAAACCGACCTCCCGCCTTGTTCTCATCGGGTTGGGACAAGTAGCCGCCACCGGGGACGATGAAGCCCCAGCCGCTGTCCTTCTCATTCGGCTGCTGTCGCAGCGGGGGACGCTGCGGCAGGAACTGCTCCTTCTCGACGAAGTCCGACTCTCCGTCCAGGCATTTGCTGCCCTCCAGTCCACTACCACCCACGCACGGATTCCGCTGTCCCGCCGCCTCCTCTCTTCGCCTGGCCAGCTCGTCCAAGCGCACCGTTTCCGGTTCCGGTTTCTTGGCGGCCAGATTCCCGGAGTCGGGCTTCGACGAGGCGAGGTCCTTCAGCTTGGGCGCTTCAATTTCGACCTTGTCGGTTTCTGGCGGCTCATTCAGGGGCTTCGAGTCGGACAAGGGCCGCTCGAGGCCGGCCGGAGGGCAACGGGCCGCGGTCAGCGCCTCGGCGGCCACGGCCCTCATGAGACGGCTCTGCTCTGGTCTTCGAAACACGGCCGACGCCTCTCCGGCGATGTTCCGCATCTCGGGCTCGTACGCGTCTTCCGCCAGGCCCACCACGAACAGCTTGGCGTCCTGAACTCCTCTGCGAGCCAGTTTTGCGAAATCGCAGTTGTGAATCCTAAAAGTGGCAAGCAGACCCGAGCGGCGCGCAGCTCGGCCGCCGCGTCGACGGCGTCGTCGATGCTGATGCCGTCGGTGAAGAGGATGGCCAGCTTGCGCGCGTCGTCGCGGGCGCCGCGGCCGCGCGAGAACAGCTCCCGCTGCGCTCTACGCAGCGCCAGGCCAACCCGAGTTACCCCGGACCTGTAATGACGATGGTCAACTATGGTACTCGGGGACTATTGGAGTACTCAAGGTATTTTTGCAGAGTTGTGACACAAAAAACACGCTAGTGCGTGCATGTACACTGTGGTGTTTCAGAACAAAACAATACTGCACGTGTGTACAGGCACAGACCATATTCTGTGAGCTACGATTTTGTTGGTTCCAGGGCGCGTATGCACAGTCGAAAATCTAGCCTAGCATTTGCTTGAGTCTTAAAGATTCGAGCACGCACTTGTCTAGCCGTATGCACAGTCGAGCAAATGCTTCAGTCTAGAGTAGCGTCTACCCATTTTTAAGACTCAAGCTCAAGACAGGTCAATATCAGTCTAGGTTGTTTTTCTTGGACGCTAAATTGTATTTTTTGTTGTTAAAAAGGCTTGGAGATGTGGACAACAGCAGAGATATATGCGGCGCATGCGAGAACGCGAGTACGCGTTTCCTTTTTGAATCTGCCGACCCGAAAGAGATGGAAAATTGCGAGCTACAAGCGGTAGCGCAACCGCTTCACTAGCGAATATCGGGCATGAAATCGCTCACATAATGGAAATGATATTAAAAAGAATAAGGCCAGTCATAGTCTGCCTGAAAGTGCAGTAGATTTTTTCGGCTTAATTAATCTTAATCTTAACTTGCTTAGCTGGGTATACTTGTCCCTGGCATTTTCTTTGCTTTAATTGGCTGAAATAGCTTTGGTTGCCGTCTGAGGGACTCACTTTCACTGCGAATGCATAGTTTCACTGCGTTTTACCGTTGATATATGAAGAATAGTCACGTAAATCACGTTTAAGTTTCGAGCTTTTGCTTGAAGTAGCGTCTTGAGCAAGCGTGTGCCGTGCTTGAACTGTGCATACGCCGCTTCAGTAGCATCTAATTCAAGTCAAGACTCAAGTTCAAGCAAATGCTAGAATCTCGAACATGAGTCTAGAACTGTGCATACGCGCCCAGGTGAACAAATGCCAATAATACATACCGTAAGCAAGCGTCGCCGGAACTTTGCTTCGACTGTTTCGCAATACTTGGCCAATTCATTTGCTACATACCGTAAATTCTACAGTAGTGCCCCAGGGGTAGCGATGTCACCAAAAATTGCTCATGAATTATTTTTTTAATTTTTAACTATTAAAATACCTGGGCCAGGGGAATACAGTCCCAATTAAACCTCCCCATAACCTTGGCACTATTGTAGGGAGGAATTAGCGCCTGGTCACCGCCACCATGGAGGACTGCTCAAAGGTAGTCAGCGTCCAGCGCGGCTGTCCCCAGGGGGGCGTCCTCTCGCCCCTTCTGTGGTCACTCGTGGTGGATAGTCTTTTGGTGTCACTCGAACGCCAAGGCATTTTCGCTCAGATGTACTCTGACGACGGCGCCATTGTCGTCAGTGGCATGTGTCTCAGCACAATTTGTGCTTTGATACAGCAAGCGTTGCGTTCCACAGACCGCTGGTGCGTGGAGCGAGATTTGGCCATTCAACCGGCCAAGACCGAATTGGTTCTCTTCACGCGGCGACGGAAGCTGCAAGGCCTCCGCCTGCCAAAGCTGGGGAACACTCAGCTACAGCTGTCAAGTCAGGTCAAGTATTTGGGCGTCACGCTCGACGCCAAGCTTACATGGGCGGCGCATGTCTCAAGCAAAGCCGCCAAAGGAGTTCGCGCCTTCTGGCAGGTTAAGAGAGCGGTCGGCTCCAAATGGGGTCTGACTGCCACTGTTGTGCATTGGCTGTACACAGTAGTCGTTCGCCCTATGCTTACCTATGCCGCACTGGTTTGGTGGCCCAGGGTAGAGATTGAAACTGCTCGCATTCAGCTAAGCAAGGTCCAGAGACTGGCGTGCCTCTGCATGACAGGGGCCATGGTGTCGACGCCGACGGCCGCGCTGGAGGTCCTGCTGGGCTTGCCACCGCTGGACGTCGTCGTCAAGGCTTCAGCCATGTCTGCTTGCTACCGACTCAAGCGGACTGGCCAGTGGCGCGGTGCGCGCGGTCCACACTCGCTCATCGAGGGGCAACTACTCGCTGCCGCGCCCGCAGCTGCACTCAGGGCCGACTCTATCGGTCCTGAGTTTAGTTTTGAGATGGACTTTTCCATTAAGGTTCACTCGCGGCAAGAGTGGGCGGCTGGGCGGCCGCCAGAGACGACGATGGCCGCTGTGGCTTGCTACACTGACGGCTCAAGCATTCGTCGCGCTGGCGTCGGCGCCGGCGTGTACATTCCGTCTCTGAACGTGGAGCAATCGATACCGCTTGGTAGAAGTGCAACCGTCTTTCAGGCGGAAGTTTTGGCCATCAGCTACGCTGCCCAGCATCTGGCGGGGCTGGAGGTTGGCGAGGAGGACGTCGCGATTTTCTCTGATAGTCGCGCCGCCCTCCTGGCCATTAGTTCCTGCAAGACGAGCTCTCGTCTTGTACGGGAGTGCAGAAATGCGCTCAACGCTATTCGTGCTCGGAGCATTCAACTGTTCTGGGTTCCAGGACACTCAGGGGTTGCAGGAAACGAACGCGCCGACGCTCTGGCTCGTGCCGGATCGCTGACGCCGTTTGTAGGTCCGGAGCCGGCGCTCGCCGTCAGTCCGGCCTTAGTCCATCAGCAACTCGACGCCTGGAGACGCAGAGAGCACCGCCTCCGCTGGGATGCTCTCCAGTCTTGCCGACAGGCCAAGGAACTGATCGCGGGCCCGTCAAAGGACCTGTCCAGGAGAGTTCTCAAGCTGCCGCGTGCAGTGGCACGTGTAGTGTGCGGTGTGCTTTCAGGCCACTATCTCAATGCGCACTTTCGGCGCATCGGCCTCGCCGACAGCCAAGTGTGTCTCAAGTGCGGGGTGGAGGACGAAACGTGTCTTCACTTCCTAGGGCAGTGCGACGCCCTCGCGGTGTTGCGCCTCAGACTGTGGGGAATGGCGTACGCCACTCCCCAGCAGATTCGAGAGCTCTCTCTAAAAGATGTCCTGGGGCTGTGCCATGCCTCTGGACGCTTCGAGGAGCTCTAAGAGTGAACGTTGCTTTGGGGTATTCTAAATGGGCCTTTCAAAGGCTTCCTAGAGTCGCCCCCAAACCAACAACAACAGGGAGGAATTATTGGGACACTATTGGGAGATGTACGGTATGCGGAGCTCGCTACAGTAATTGTTCGAACAACTCCTCGTCTCTACGTCTCCCTCACCGAAACTGCAGCGCTCCGATCTTGTCGACGACTTCCCTCCCAGTCGCGTACTCCCCCAGGAGAAACTCCGTCTTGGGGAAGCCCGAGAACTGTACGACGGCGACGCGGACGGCGTTTCTCGAAACTGGCAAGCTGCGGACGAGCTCCACGCTCCACTGCAGATTCTGCTCGTAGATGTCTTTGAGACTGCCGGAGGAGTCGATGATTAGGACTAGGTCGAGCAGGGGAGGGCAGTTGGGCAGATCCGCGGCCACGACGGGGTCTTAATGGGAAAGTGGTACGGTACACCTTCAGCGGTTTTTGATGCACATGGTATTGTACATTGATGGGCATATTGGACAAAGACGCATTTTGCTGTTGTGACTTCCAGTTGTGGGCTGGCATTTGACTTCAGCACAGAACTACGTTTGGTCAATGGAGAAGATGGCAGTCGGCAAGTTATTCGCAGGACTTTGTGGCAGTAAGTGAATCGCAGGCAGCTTAAGAAGCGAAATATACTCACTTAAGGGACCAATTTCGCCTTCCGACAGCTCCTCTCCTGACCCTTCATCCAAGAATTCGTCGCCCTCTCCGCTCCCTTCTGAAAACTCTGGCCGAATAAACAAAATTGCCAATTAACAGAGTAGTACAAAGGTTGTTGGTTAAAATTTAGCAAGCCATACCGAGGTCGCTGTCTTCGGCGAGCGACCAAAATACGCTGGTGGCCAAGAAAACAGTCAGCAACACTAAAGTGGAAGTTTTACCTTGGGATACGAGCGACGCTGTACCTACATGTTCTATAGGTTGACACTGATTTAATGGGACGGCACGCACGCACGCACGCACGCACGCACGCGCGCACGCGCGCACGCACGCACGCACGCACGCACGCATGCACGCACGCACGCACGCACGCACGCACGCGCGCGCACGCACGCAGGCACGCACGCGCAGGCTCACATGTACGAAGAATGTACCTCCTAGTCTCATAGCGTCGTTTATCTAGACGTCGGCAACGACCCCGTGGTCTTCTTGTCGTATAGGGGTTCTCCAATACCGATCTCTGTCGGTCCGTCTGGAGAGTATCCTTCTTGGCGCAAAGGTGCCGCCGCCGCCGCCGTCTGACGCGTCCAAATGATCGCTTGCTGCGAGCGAGGCGGCGTCGTCCGCTTGTCCGTCCTTGGCTGCTGCAGCCGTCTTGGGAACAAAGCGATTTGGACGCGCGCGCGGGCAGCAGACGACTTGACACGACGACCCTTGAAAAGGGAGAATCCCGCAGGCATGCACGCACGCGCGCGCGCGCGAGCGCGCGTACGCACGAACCGGCACGCACCAAACACAGCAACCAAGGTGACGGGGGGGGGGATCAAAAGGCTCGCGCCCCGAACACTGATTGGCACCTGCTACCACCCCCCCCCCCCCTCCCTTGAGCTCAAGGACTTTGACTGTGGCGGCATGAATGACACAATGGCACAGGATGGAAGGTGCGAAGAGACGCAATTTCCCAAAACGCACAACATGCGGTGGTTGCGGCAAAGATGTTTGGGATTACTGACCTTTTGGGACTAGAGCGCGTATACAGTGAGGTGTGCGGGTTAGATACTGGGAAGGTTCGCTCGCAATCTGTACCATTACCGTACTTCCCAGTGTCAGATGCAGTCTTGAGCGTATTACACACATGTACCGTAGGTGTATTCGTACCTACGTAGTACACCTATTTCCCTCTACGGCTGCTGCTGCTCGATACAAAACGTAACAGCCGCTCTACCTCGCGTATATTCGCTCGGTCGGTAACTTCCACACCGTCAAAAAGCCGTCAGCCAAAAAAGCCGTCAAACAGCCGTCAAAAAACCCTGCGGAGCATTACAAAAAACGCAACGCAATGAATCCGTGACTGAAAGTGACGCGCAATTTTCCGCGCCGAATTCATCAGTGGAGAGAGAGGAGAGTTCTACCGTATCCATTTAAATAGCTGGACATTTCCAGCATAACACGTCTGTGCCTGCCACAGTCGCACGATACGCACCTGTAAAACGCACCGCACGCGCGAATAAAAACGCACCTGTAAAACGAACGCAGTCGCCGTCGCGCGGTCGTCAGGAAATCGCGCGGAAGTGTCACTAGAGTGTAACATGACCGGCCGGCGCGCGCGCGCGCGTTTTACTGCGGGTCGAAATTAGGGTCAGTTGACTTTGGAAAGGACGGAAAAACGACGGGGAAGCGAAATTTGGCAAATAATCGTCTGGGCGGGGTTGGAACAGGAGAATTTGGGACAAAAATGCAAAAGACGAGCTCGACCTTAATGGACGCGCGCCGCGAAAGGCTGCGTGTTTCCCACGGGGCGATTGAGACTCTGTTGGTTTGGGGCATCGCGCATTGGTGCTAATCCATTATAGGTAGTCCAGTTGTCACAAGAGTTTCGAGTTGCGACAGTGAAAAAGGTGCTGTGAAAAGCAAAGTTAGTTCAGTTTAGAAATGAGGTGTGGATTTTCCGGCCACTGTTGTTGAGTTTCCGTTGGTAGTAGCTATAAAATAAGCGCCCAGGGCGCTCAGTACCTCGTATGGCCTGTTGGAGCTGCAGGAGGAGGAGCGGCGGCGCAGACGAAGACGGTAGACTTTGCGAGTCACCAGTGTGTGCAGAGCGTGTCGTGTCAGCCGCCCAGTGGCCGCGTCCGTGCCTACAGACGACGCAGATGGCGCAGCAACAGAAGTAAGACCGCATGCGGCCTGCCCTTCGTCAAGGGACCTGGACTGGACTTCCTGAGAAGAGTCGGGCACTGGGCACTTTGAAAGTTCCGCTCGCGCTTGGGCAACCGGTGCTGGTGTACGGACTTGAAAAGGAGCGCAAAGGAACTGCCTTCTGCGTATACGATCCCCCACACGAAACTTTCGCAGCGAAAGGGAAGGACTCGAAATAGCGATTGGCAGCGCTGATGAGTCGAGTGTGCTCGTGCGTGCCCATAGATTTAGACGATTCATAAACCCGGACGTGTGTAGCGTGGATCTTTCACTGCGGTTTTTGACACTCGAACCACTTTCGAGAAATGCCACCCCCTTGCGCCGTTTCTAGCACTACGAAGCTCGTGCCTCCTCAATCACAGAATGCGATCTCGACGTCCTGTTGATCGGAATTGACACTCGTGTTCTTCGCGTTGCCCTACTCCATGTGCTCAACGGCGTAGGCGGCCACCTCGGCGCACGTCAGCCTGAAGGGAGTGGGGGCGGGCGCACTGCCGTCCTCGGCGCTGCGACAAGCGGCACTCACGATGCGTCCTTCAGCGGCAGTCCGGCGTCGACGGCGCACTGGCAGGCGGCCTCGATGGCGGCCAGCGCCTCCTCGTCCGACGGCTGGCACGCAGCCCAGGCCGCCTCGAGCGCGCTCGCCTCCGGCCAGACGTTCGCGAGACGGCACTCGAGCTGCTTCTCGCAGGAGCCGCCCAGCTGCCTCTCGACGCAGCGGTGCACGCACTTGCCGAACTTCTTGGCCAGCTTCGCGGCGCGACGGTCGAAGGCGCGCAGCAGCTCCTTGAAACTGCCCCAGGCGCTCTCGCTCCAGTGCTCGCCGCTGCCGCTGCCCTCGGCCTCCTCGATCGTGTCGCCCTCGTTCTCAATGCACCTGCACGCGCGCGCGGTCGGCGCGTGGCTCAGCGCGTACGGAAGAGGGTCATCAATGAGGTCACGGACTGGGCCGGCACGTTCTCGCCCAGCTCCCCATCCACGCAGGTCTGGAACGCGACCCAGGCTTCCTCGACCATTTCGTAGCACTGCGACGCTCCCGACACCATCTCGACGACCTGGCTCGGCAGCCTGCCCACGCAACTGAAAATCGACGAGACGCCTGCGCGCTGGCGCCGGGCGACTGACTGCGGCCGGTCACTGACGTCGCGGCGCAGGTTTCCACCGCCTCCGCTTCTCCCGCCGCTTGCGCAGCGTCGCACTCCTCGAAGGGACCGCACACGCAGATGGGCGCGTCGGCGGCGCTGCTGCTGCTGTGACGGCGCTTCTTCTTGCCTCCGCCCTTGGCCTCCGTCAGCGCCAATCCCACCACGACCACGATGAGAACGGTCTTCAGCATGTCGTCGTCCTTTTCAGTTTGTCGCCGCCTCTGCTGGAAAATTCCAAAGTCGTAAGTGGCACTAGCTGAAAAGGCGGCGCGCTTTTATACCGGTGAAAACGAAAGTATGTAACGGTTCGATTGAACTGAATGAACTCGCAGCGCGCCGCGCAAGCGCCGCTGTTGTTGACAGAGCGCACTGGACGCGCCGCGACACAGCGCGCGCACAGCGAGAACAACAAGGCTGCGCGCCACTGAGTCCATTTCGGCCGCGACTTCGCGAGCACTTTCCCATGGAGTCCACAGCAATTTGGCGCCATTTATTTCGAGCCAGACAACCAGTCCGGTTCCCCGGCGCATCCAAACAATCGGCGCTGCCACCGCTGGTGACGTTAGCAGCGGATGTGCAAAACAAAATTCGTTGTTGGTACAGTAGCGCTTGCACCGAGCCTGGATTCGTGTTGACGTCAACGGTTGTTGTTGCATGCTATTTTCATGCCTTTAAACTGTGAACAACAACAACAACAACGAGTTACGCAGAATGATTCTAACAGCACAGTACACAGAGGCAGAGAGCCATGGAAGCTGTCCGAAGCTGGACTTTTCTCCAGCAATTGGAAGTGTCACAAATGGAGCGTTGCGTCAGTATTTGTACTTGAGTAGACACGCCCACTGAAAATGCACCACATCAGATCATAAGTGTAACTGGGACTTTAAACATTTCTTTCTAAAAGCCACCCAATTCCCCCCCCCCCCGAATTTTTCAAAGGATTTCACCCTGTCTAAAGCGATAAAACTGAGTAAATGTCGGGGTTTTTAGTACTTTTCTCAGTGTTATATGATCATAAAACAGCAAAATACCACCATTTAGACCATATTTTGACCAATGGTCAGCTACCGCCCACTTTTCTCCAGCAGCAACTAAACAACCGACACCTCCCCCCAAACAAACTCCCCCCCCCCCTTTGTGTTTTTTTTTTGTGGGTTCCCTCCCGAAACCAAATCCTGGCTACGCCACTGTAGCGCACCACTAAACCTTTCACAATGTAGCGCACCATTGCGCCTTCTCTTTAAAAATCTTATTGAGCTTCACTTCAGTTCGCGTTCTCTCCAACCGAGTCCAGGTGTCTGTGGCTAGGCATCCAAACAAGTGATCAGTCTGGGATTTACCGTAAATCCTCCAATAGTGCTCCCGGTGCACTGTTCCTTCAACCGCTTCTTACCCGGGCACTATTGGAGGGGGTACTGTTAGAGGGGGGGTTATTGGAGGATTTACGGTATTTGCCGCTGCCTTCAGTGGTGGAGCGGCCGTGTCGTGCGGGCTGCCATCCTGACCCAGTGGGCGTTGCCTCTCCTGGCTTTCGTGATCCTCCCCTTCCCGTGGATGCACAGCGAGCTGTACCACGTCGCGAACCGCACCGCCATCGGTCTGCGATACGTGGACGACGGCCTCACGGTAAAGGTCGGCCTGCTGAGCACGATGACGGCCTGCACCTGTGGCCTGGCGGGCCTTTGCCTCTACTTCGTCATGGTCTGGAAGCTGCTATGGTAGCTGTAGCGGTCGCAACAATTCACGCACACGCAAGCGCATAACGGCAGCGGCTCCCTTGCCCTTCAGCTCTCAGTCGTCCACCGTCTCCCGCTGGATCGAGCTGAAGCTGACGCTGTCTGGCGTGCTGCTCTTCCTGCAGATGCTCGTCTTCGTCTGCATCCACTTGTACGTCTTGTTGTCGGGCGACATTCTGGGACTTCGAGAGTCCCTCTACGCCTCGCTCGACGTCATGACCTGCGCCAATCCCTACGTGGTGGCCGCCTTCAGCCGCCCCGTGAGACGGGCCATGAAAGGGGCGCTCTTCGGCAAAGAGAGTTCCGCCATCGCTCCTGTCGTCGGAATGGCAGTGAAGTAGTGACAACAACCAGAAAGTGATTTTGACGACACAAAGGCACTTCATAAGAAGCTTTGAAACAATGTCTCCAATTATTGTTCGTGTCAGCGTCTAATGGAGTGATGTGACGTGACGCCACACCTCACTTCTTCACTGGGTGCAGACGCAAGACCGACAGCATCCTTCTGAGGATAAAAGGAATGGTCAGAGGCGAGTAGCATCCAGGGGATTGGATTCGTGTGAATTCCGCTTCCGGCAATTGCTTGTCAATGAAAAAAGCTCCGTTCTGCGCTGCAGTGAGGGTCAGCTCTGGGAAAGATGCATCAAGTCCCAAGAGAGTCAAAAGCAGCCATCCCCCTCGTCCACGCTCCTGTGAGCGAGGATCTACCACTGCTGGCGTTGGCCTTTTACTGCTTTTGCTCAGCGCACCGCGACAGAATGATTCAGCACACGCGTGATTCACCGGGAACAGCAGCAGCGCACCGAAATTGCACATTCTGACGTGAAAAGGCTGGTATGGAGGGAAGGGAATGCACAAAAGTATGAAGGGAATTCACAACGCATTCAGCACCCGCAAGCTCCTCGAATGTGACGCTTACTTGCCAGCGTCAGAAGTGCGCAGATCGACAAGAAAGTGTCGACGAAGGCAGTTCGAAATGTAGTGATGTACGCCACTGTATACAGCACACTGTGTTTTAGCAAGTTCCACTAACGTGTGAGACGCATAAAAAAATAAAGGGAAACACAACAAACTACTTCTCTATTGGTGCAGTTAATGTCGTCGTAGTGCCCGAGCCGAATTTTCTGATCAATCAGTATTTCGCTTTGACGTAAGATCGCGCTTTTGAGCGCCGCCGTGATACTACATGTTGGTGTTTTTCAGTGTTATACGACCATAAAACAGCTAAACAACACTATTCAGACCTAATTTGACCAAAAGTACCAGTAGTAAAAGAATGGTCGGTCACGCACGAGCCACTTTTTGCTCCAGCACCCCCTCACAAAGCTTCCAACCCCACCCAACTCAGCCAGCTGATTCACAATTAACGGTCTTCCCATCGGTCTCGGTCTCGGTCTCGGTCTTCCCATGCCAAACAGCGAAGACCGCTGCGAAGACCGAGACCGAGACCGACGATGTTGGGAACTTTGAACATTTGCTCCGGTCTTCATCGGTCTTCATTGAACTCGTGTTGAACGCGCGCGCTACCGTAGTCACGCTTTACTATAGCCGTCACCCTCAAAGAATTTGTCGCATAAGCGTAAAGCGACTAGGAAATTAGCCGAAATTGAAAACAAGGAAGAGTTTACGATGCGTCGTATTCAACAGGTGGAGGCGGCGCCGTCTCCTTGGATAATTGACGACTGCTCTTGGATACGATGGATACGACGACCAACAATCCAAAAAAAACGGCGGCGGCATGGCTGCACGTCTCTAAAGACACGGCGGCGGGAAAATCTGCGCAGCCATTGCATACGTCAAGGTGGACGGGCTCGACGGCATTGTCCTACATTTTCTGTAAGCGTCGGCAAAAGCGGCAACGTCAGCGAAAGCGTCGGCAGCAGCGGCAACGGTGTCGACGGCGGCGCTGACGACAGCTCCTGTAGCGGCGTCCGCGCCCCTGGCGGCGGCCAGAAGCGCTGGCGGCGGTCTGCGTCTGCCGCACAATGTCTGTCTGTTTGTCTGGTGGTAGTGCGTTCCCGTCGTCTACTGCGTGTGCTTTTTTTTTGTTTCCTACGGAAGTCGCATAAAAAATGAAACAGGTCGAAAACAAGGGCCACAGTGCGCTTTTTAATACGCTGACAGGCGCGCATTTAACCGAAGATCATTGAAAGACCGGAGGCAACGCGTCGTCAATTTGGCATGGGTCAAAAAGTCCGAGACCGAGACCGATGCGAAGACCGAGACCGAGACCGATGGGAAGACCGTTAATTGTGAATCAGCCTTAAAAGCCCAACCCTCAACGCCTCACATTCCATCACTTCCAAAATAATCCATGGTCGTTTTCGCTCCGCCCAAACAGTTGAACGCTCTTTGTTATGTACGCAGCACTATACACGCTCCCAAACCACACAACACAAGCACTGTTAACTGGGTGCGCTGTTATCACCTTCCATCAATATAGCGTGAAACACTTGCTCGCATGTCATGTGACGTGTTCCCAACCCATACTGCAACGGCCGCCCTTTTATTCGACAGTGTGTGTGCACGCGGGGCGGGAGCGACCAAGAATCCTCACACAAAGGCGCTATGTGCATCCACGTTGAAGGAACCAAACGAGGCGTGTGAATTTTTTTTTAAATTAAGCACCGACTAGGAAAAAAAAAGAAAAAAGAGCAGAAAATCCAACGCCTCGCTTGTCTTAGACAAAATAAATCGCGCGCCAAAAAGCAAAAGACGTCTGGCCGGAGCGGGAGTCGAACCGGCGCGCTCGTGCGCGCGCGCGCCAGCCGCTCGCCCTAGCCGCTATGCCACCGCGACAATCGCTCCGACTCAAGAAAAGTCGACGTCTTTTGCCGTTATCACACCCTCATCTCATCGTCTTCGTCGTCGCCAGTCTGTTGTCAACGCTTATAATGGGGAGAAAAACAACTGTGCAGCTCGGAGAGAAAAAAAAACGAGACGGAGAAGAACGCGTGCTGTGCGTTCGGAGGGGGAGAGAGAGAGAGAGAATGGAGAGCTGGGGGGGGGGGGTGCGAGAGAACGGCACAGCGCGGCCGCCACTTCGGTGTGGGTCGTTCTTTCGCGCAGACGCCTTCCATGGACGCAGCCCTAGCCCTGGCCGGCGCCGGCGGCGCCCACGCCGCTCACGTTGGTGCTGGCGTTCGAGGACTGCGCCGCCTTCTGCTTCAGCATCGTCCAGTCGAACGTGTAGTCGTACTGAACCAGAGTTCGACTCTCGCCGCGTCGCTACGGTGCACGCACGCCCAGCTGACCTCACGAGGTGACGCACAAACGAACGAACGCACGGACAGACAAAAAAAAACAACCGCACCTGGTGATTGAGCGTGCGGAAGAGAATGCGGAAGAGTTGGCGCAGGTACATGTAGTCGGGGGACTCGTCGAAGCGCAGGCCCCGGCAGTAATTTAGGTACATGGCGAACTCCGCCGGGAAGCCCTGCAAACACGTGCGTGCGCCTCAGCCACTGTGTGCGTGCCTGCGCCAGGCCTGCACGCAAAAACCGCATCGTACGTGTACACTTACGTACATATGGGCTGCGTATGGCCTAGTGGTAAAGAATCGGCCTCTTGCGCGCAAGGTCCTGGGTTCGATTCTTGATGGACCCACCAGACTGAGGACTTCCCCCTTTCGATGGATTTTCTCGTGCCCTCGCTGCCCTAGATTATAGATGGCGCTCTTCCGAAGGTCTTTGGCTAATTGCGCGGCCCTAGACAGGAAGGCGTCATGGATGCGGGTATGCTATGTGGGCCATTGACGGCCTCCTAGCGTTGCCCCTAATCCAACAACAACAACACTTACGTATACATTTGTATGGTTGGCAGTGCTGCAGCGGAGTGCGGATGCCGAAAATGCAACGGTTGTGAATGAATTTACCTTGCACAGGACTTCGACCGGGGTGCTCATCTTCTTCTCGCTGATCTTCTCGTACTTCTGCTTCTTGGTGGCCGCCTGAAGCTTTGCGTTTAATTCCAGATTTGCTAATTGCTCAGGGCAAGCTGGTTGGGCGCTCGAACCTTGAGGCCCTGCCAGGGCAGCGTCCCCCGGTTGAAGTACATCAGCACGTAGCCCAGACTCTCCATGTCGTCGCGGCGGCTGAACCGTTATTGAAAGAGTTACGCCCAGTTTCGCCGTTTTTTTTTGCGAAAGCAGCCCCCCCCACCCCTTGGCCATCACCATCCTCCTGGAATTTGCAGGTAACCAAGGATTCAGTGTAGTGTGACCAAGAACGCCGAAAAAGTGCAATTTAGGACTCATTTTGGCCCACTTTGGGACAAAAGGGTACCCAATTACACGCTTTTTGGTGCGAAATCTTCCATTCGTCCCCTCCTCCTCCTCCTAAATTTCCAATCCCGAACATTTTACCCGGGATGGCTCTCTAGACTCCCCTCGAAATCCCCACACCGTCCCAGGTTTAGACCCAACCTACACCTAAGGCCAGGAGGAGTCTCGCAAAAGTTACGCCCAAAGAGTTGCGGCCGCACCTCTGCTCGATGCCCAGATGCGCGTTGATGGAGGCGTATCTGGCCGTGCCCGTGAGGTTCTTGTCCTCGCGGTAGGGGATGTGCTGCCGCGTGCGCGAGTCGCGATACTTCTTCGCCAGGCCGAAGTCGATGAGGAACAACTATTTGCAATGGCGCATTCACGGAACTGGTCAGAGAACGGAATTCGCGGAACGCGCACCTTGTTGCAGTGGCGACCGATGCCCATGAGGAAGTTGTCCGGCTTAATGTCGCGGTGGATGAAGTTCTTGACGTGTACGTACTCCACGCGGCCGATCATCTAAAAGAGCAATGGCAATATGGCCATGGAGAGGAATCACTGTATATCGACCAGCACTGCTCGATTTCACTCAACCCCCACTTTCCCAAATAGAAAACGGTAAAAAAACGTTGTGCTACAGAGTGCATGACAGGCTCTCAAAGGTCTACTTAAGGTCCGTTAGAAACATTTATTGCCAATTTCTGGGAAAAAGCCGGGTAAAATTCTGCGAGGTGGGGCCGGACGAACCCCACCCCACGGTTGCAGCCAGTAGCTCGCAGGTAACCCCACTTTTTTTTTGAGGGTTTGAGACCGAAGTCTCAGGCGAGAGGGGGACCGAGGGGTCCTTGGTTACCTCTGCCTTATATTATACAAGATCCATTCTCAATGAGAACTGCGATCAGGGGCTTTTTGCGTGAGCCCCTTGCCCAAGGGGGTTACTGTTATTGGCAGTCTTGCCACGCTGAGGATTGAACCCCGCACCTTGCGGTTTGGAGCCAACGCCTTAGCCCAACTGCGCAAACAGCCGCAAACTTCAGCCAGCAGCTTCACACCAATCCTGAACAACAAACCTGGTCTGCGAGCATGAGCACCGTCTTCATGGTGAAGCGGCGCGAGCAGAAGTTGAACAGGTCCTCCAGCGACGGGCCCAGCAGGTCCATGACCAGCACGTTGTACTCGCGCTCCGTGCCATACCAGCTGCGGCGTAATGAGGCGCGCTAATTGGGCGCCCGAAGCCGACCAACAAGGGAAATTGAGCCATGGGGGAATATATGGGAAAACAAATTAAGGGCATGTAAAGTAGAGAGAGAGAGAGAGAGAGCAGGACAAAGGGTGACGCATAGGTCCGGTTAGGGGACTAGAAATTAACTGCAGCCCCTTTTTGTTTCCCACTCTAGAAGGACGGGACGGGAAGAGAGACCCCCCGCCGCACCGGCGCGGCCCGGTTCCCTCCCTTCCTATCGCGGCGCGCGGCCTCCTTCTCCTTCTGCAAGACTCTAGTGTCGAGCAAGCGAGCCAACCAATGGAACGATTGCATTTGCAACCAAACCAACGTGTCTGACTGAGCACAAAACATTGCATTCCGTGGCGTAGCCAGGATTATATGTGGTGCTGTTCCACTTCAGGCGTTCAACAGAAAAATTGGCGTTCTTAAAAAAGTACGCGTTCTTCAAAACTTTAGGCGTTCGCGTTCTACAAAAACGCTTATTCTGGAACGGGCAGTTGTATCTTATAATTTTTTTATAAGACAAGTTTTCTTATAATTGAGGTCTTGTGCATAGGCTTAGGGTTTGCCTTGCTTAGGCATCGGTCTTGCTTAGGCTTAGACTGCGGCATTGCTTAGGCATAGGCCTTGTAGCATCACTGTCAGCATCACAGGACGAGGTGTCAGCGTGCCCTAGTGAAAGAGGGGCGCTTTGACATTACAGCTTCAACTGACGGTACATATTCCCTGGCGTTCGTCGTTATAGCTGTCCAACTGTCCGACTATGACCAACAGCTCAATAGCATGGGCTATGGTGTATGAACGGTGCGCGTTTGAGCGTTCGATTCATGCGTGTGCTTGAAAATGGGTCGCAAGTCGCAACGCAAAGCACGTGGTCCATTTGGTACACTGGGCTGCGCTGGGGCAGCGTCGTTAGCCTAGCCTGTGTGTCGCGCGCGCACGCAGAAGGAGAGGGAGGCCGCGCGCCGCGATAGGAAGGGAGGGAACCGGGCCGCGCCGGTGCGGCGGGGGGTCTCTCTTCCCGTCCCGTCCTTCTAGAGTGGGAAACAAAAAGGGGCTGCAGTTAATTTCTAGTGGTTAGGGGGGGGGGGCTCCCCGACTGGCGTGGGATACCCCCCACCCCACCAGCTTCCACACGATGGGTGGACGACGAAGCGAACGCACCGAATGTGTGGAATGCCGACGCCGCCCTGTAGGATCTTGTAGACCTTGCTCTCGTAGAGCAGCTGCGGGTGGCGCGCCTTCGTCGGCTCCAGCTTCACCGCCACCTCCTGCGCAATTTATTTATTTTGATTTCGTGATTTTTTTATTTCGCAAATTTTTCGCTGCGTATGGGCACGTGTATAATGCAAAAAATAATACAAAAGCACGAATTACTTCTCCATTCGTGATGTTAATGCCGAGATAGATGTCGCCGAAGCTGCCCGAGCCGATTTTTCTGATCAATCGATACTTCGCTCCGACGATAAAGTCGCTCTTGGTGCTCGTCGTGCTGGTCGCCGCCATGTCGATAAATTTAATTGCCTTTTTCTTGAAAAAAGTCCACGAATTTCCAATTTTCTCTCCACGAAATCAGCCGGTCACGAGAGCGACCACTCCCACTCACTCTTTGTGTGCGTGTGCCGGCGGGACGCAGTATCGACCGACACACAGACGCACGGACGTACTCGGCAGACGGACACACGGACAGGCCCTCCCCAACACGGAAGATTTCACAAGAGTTACGGTAGCCGAAAGAATGGTTTTGCGGGAAAGGCGCAATCGAAAATTGGAAAGCTCTATTAAAAAGTGGTACGGTAAAACATTTCGATTCTTCATGAGGAAAACGCTTGTCGCTTTTTGCGACAAAATAAGATGCACTGATTTGAAAGCAGTAGTTTTGGGGAATGAAGTGACGTAAAATAGTTTTTCGCCCAATTTTGAATGGGCAAACAATCGCTGGGCAAACAAGTTGCTTAAACGAACGATGCGGTATCGCAGTAGAATGTGAAGTCAAAGCACTGTACACGCGGATTCAAAAGTTAGTTTTAGCAATGACGTTTCTTTCAAAGCAATGTACCGTAATAATTCTCAGTTATTGAACCGCATTGCATGTATTATTTGCATATGCTTTTGTAAAAAATGCAAATGTCTGCAAAAGTAAACCAGTACCGATGTTCCATGGCTCATTTGGAAGTTACATACATACATCCATCTAAAGCGGAATACTGTACTAGTCATTTCAAACGTGCTGTTTTGCTAGCGCCAGCAGCGTGAATATCGGTCGTACACTGATCGATTTCGGCGCTTGCGCTTCGCAATGGACTCTGCCATGCCAGAGATCAAGCAGCCCTTGCTTGTGTGCGCCAATCACGAGTCCAGTCCGAATCCAGAGCAACACACCGATTCACATGACCCAATGTTGTCATCAGCAGCCGTAGCGTTCGACACACCCAGCAGCAACGATTTGAGACAACGCTCCAGCACCCCTCCTCCACCATCGCCTTTCAGCCAGCTGTTTCCATCGAGAATGCTAGAGGAGAACGGAGTGATCCTAGTCAGGAATCGGCAGCTGAATCGGAATCTGAATCTGCAGCCAAAACAGTCGGCCGCAGCAGCGGTTGAAACACCAGTCGACGCGCCCAGTCGGAATGCGGGCACCAACAATCGGTTCTTCTGCGCACAGTGCGGTCTGAGCTACTCCAGGGGGCGTGTGCGGGCGCGTGTCACCAGTCACGAAAACGAACCTTTTCGTATCCAATTCTCTTCTGTCTTGAAAAAAATGTGTAATTAATTCATCCGCGCCACACACGCCCCCAGGCGGAATTCTCTGAACCACCATATCCGTAGCAAGCATCTTACCGTACTGCGGAAATGCCTTCTTCCCGGCTGCACCTTCACCACGGTCAATGCGAACGCGATGGCGTCGCACAAGCGCAATCACCAGCTGCGCGCCGTGGGAAAGACCCTCTACTTTTGCAAGTCGTGCAAGGTAACTTGTGCGTGCGTGCGTGCGTGCAACCAGTGGTGGTTGTCTGGGGTGAACCAGGGGGGGATGGGGTTGATCCCTCTGCTGTCCATAATCGTCCCCCTTTTTGCGGGAGCAACCCCTTACCTGGCCATCGCCATCCCGGATAATTTGCTGGATACCCCCCTATCTGTGGAGCTGGGAGGAGGAATCTTGAGTTTTGGAATGGGTCAACACTTCACTTGGGACAAGAATAAGCGAGACGAGTTTCTGGAAAATGAAGCCTGGGGGAGGGTCATCCATAGGTGGGCTCAGCTCAGGGGGTTTAGGGGGGGGGGGGGGTTTCACCCACCCCCTAGCTATACCCGTCCCGCTTTTTTGCGGGAGAGAGGCCCTCCTGGCCATCGCCATCCTGGATAACTTGCGGAAAACCCTCTCTCAATATTGAAAAATTGGGTAAATATAAAATTTCCGATCCCGGACATTTTACCCGGGATGGCTCTAGACCCTCCCCCCTCGAAACCCCCAGCCAGCCCCACACTGGCTTTTGGACCAATCAGCACCTATGGTCATCCCGAAAGTCTTTTGGGACATGGTCAGCCGGGGGGGGGGGGGCGGGGCGCTCAGATGTTATACAGTTGTCCTTCTCGCATAGATCCGCTACTCGACGCGTCGCAGTCTTCTGCAGCACCTGACGCGACGTCACCAGAGCGACCCCACGCTCATCGGACTGCGCGAGCGCCAGACGGACGACGAAGACGACGACGACGCCGCGGCTACGGACCTCCCGTCCACATCGCAGCAGCAGCAGCAGCAGCAGCAACCCATAGCCATTCAGCAAAGTTCGTACTCACAGAAAAGCAATATAATGAGTTGCCAGAATTGGGAGGGAGAAAGCAGGCTGAGAAATCGCGTCTGTGAGCCAAAACACCACCCAATCCCCCGATGAAACATACATGCTTTAACTGAATACTTTTGTCCAAATTGTGCATATATATGCCCTCGTGGCAATCAAAATTGCCAGTGGCGCCCCCAGAAATGTCAGATGCCCCGAACTACTAAAATTTTCAGTTCCACGACCCCGATATGGATTTATAGACGGTGCTTTTGATGCAACTGTGGCTGGCTACGCTCGAATTTCTCACTTGGATTGCGGAAAACGAACCGTATTTTTCAGAGAAATTCGCGCCGAGCGCCCTGATGAAAGAGGAGGACTCGTTGGACGGTTCTGAGCTGTCGCCGCTACCGGATCAAAACGGGTCGCTTGAGAGGATGGACCGTCGCACTGCGGCCGTTGACAGTCCACTAGCTGTGACGACGACAGCCACCGTCAAAGTCACGCGATCCATGACGAGACACAACAGTCACGGTGCGTGCGTACGTGCGTGCGTGCCCGAGCACATTTTTCTTTTTCCCAGAAAGCCCTCCCGTCGCGAGCTCGTCGTCGCCGGCGAAAAAGAAGCCGCCTCGGCCGAAGCAGTTCGTCTGCGACGTCTGTCCAGCGAAGTACGCCAGCTTTCGCTCGCTCTACGGACACAAACGCAAGGCGCACGCAGCCGACGCCAAGAGCGCCAAAACCGCCGTCAAATGCGTCTACTGCACGAAACGGTTCAAGGTTCGTCGGAGCGCGCACCGGCACGCGCGCAGACACGCACGCACCGACACGCACGCACGCACGTACACGCGCACGCACGCACCGGCACTCACGCACGCACGCACGCACGCACGCTAGCACGCATGCACCGGCACTCACGCACGCACGTACGCACGCACGCACGCACGCACCGGCACACACGCACGCACGCATGCACTGACACACGCGCCACCGACGCGATGACACGCACGCAGGCGACCGCACAGTTGTGCTTGTGCTGCAGGCGGCTCACAGACTGGTGGCGCACCTGAAGAGCGACCACCAATTGAGGGCGAACCGGCAGGAGCGGTCCAAGAAGCGCCTCTACCTCTGCAAGACCTGCCACTTCTCCACCACCACCAAGGGCATCTTCCTCGCACACCGGTCCGTGCGTGCGTGCGTGCGTGCGTGCGTGCGTGCGTGCGTGCGTGCGTGCGTGCGTGCGTGCGTGCGTGCGTGGCCGACTGGGTCAATGATCATTACTGTAGTCAATGATGCGCAACCAGAGAGAGAGCGAGACCCCGCGGCCATAGAAGGGGCCCCAGCCCCCAGACACAGCAACAACGCCCGACACGATTACGCCAGCCCCCCCCCCCCAGGATCGGGCTGACTGGGTCTCATCTCTCACTAGCAGCCATACATGTAACTGGGGGAGGGGCAGCCGGAATTTTACCCACCCAGCCCCCCCCCCCCAGCAGACTCCCCAGAATTCTCCTGAAGTTTTCCAACCTGTCTACAATTAAAAAGTAGTGTACTTTTCGTCTTTTTTCAGTCTGTTTACCTTAAAACAGCTAAATAACCTATTTATAGCCCATTTTAGCGCATTTTGACTAAAAAGTGCCTATTTAGACGCTATTTGGGTACATTTTTTTCCTTCTGTGACCCCCTCCCCTCTTCAAATCTGCGTATCCCCCACCCCCCAGAAAGGTCTCCGACCCTCCCCCCCCCCCACCCACTTCAAAAACCCGGTTACATGTATGCTAGCAGCGGTCAATTATGCGTGGCCAGAGAGAGGGGACGCCCGCGATCATAGAATCGACCCACACACCAACAAACCAATTCAGTCGACAGCACGACCAGCGGCGCGACGAGAGCGCTTCTCCCTCCTTGGACGTGGCCGACGCGTTGGCCGAAGAGACCACCTCCTCCGACGCTTTCCCACCCGTCCGAGCTGTCGACGACGACGACGAGGATGGGGAGGCCGGACAGGGCTCTGGCGCCGAGCCCTCGGGCGGTGGCGAGCTGGAGGCCTGCCTGGGCCACCTGCAGCGGGCCAACGCCTGCCTCATGCGTCTGTGTCGACGTCGCGAACTGGAGGCTGCAGCCTTTCGCGAGAAGGCGACGCGAGCGCTCAAGCTCCTCCTGAGACACGACCCCAACGGTCTAAGGGACTACCACCGACTCGTGAGTCCCGCCAACGTGGACCAGGTACTGGACCAGGTCCTGCGAGCCCATCCCAGCGGCCGGTGACCCGCGCAAGACCAGCGTGAGACCCGAGCAGCTCCCCCCTCTTTCCCCCCTTTCCCCCCCCCCCCGAGACGTTCGAGTGTTCGTTGACGTTGGGAAATGGTATTTGGGAATTTGTGACGACGCGGAATTTGATCTGAGAAGGGGCGGGTAGAACTGAAGTACCACCGGAGGATGAGGGTGGAGAACACAATCCGAGGGGGGGGGGTGAGTGAAGGCCTTGTTTCCCTTAAGAGTTCGATAAGGGGGAGGGGGAGTAGCAACCCCACTGAACTCTATCCCCAGGCATATTTTACCCCTCCCCTCTCCCCTGCTGTTAGGAACACTCACTCGACTCGTGGATTCCTTCCCCATATTCTGGGATTGGGAAATTCTGGTCGTTTGTCTGTCTATTATCTTTTTTTTTCCCTCGAATTCACGTATCCGTTGTTTGTCGAGTCTGTGGTGTGGTTGCAGGTATTTTCTATCCGTTGGCCGTTATTGCGTTCGCCTAAGGACGTATTCCGTTCGCGTGACTCAATAGTACCAAAGTGTAGCCTTGCACGGGAAATCGACCAGCGGGTCTGTCCCATACATGTGTACCGAAATAGTGTCAAAAGAAGCACTTTTTGGTGAAAAATTGGCTAAAAGAGGCTATAAATAGCGTTATTTAGCTGTTTTAGGGCAAAAAACACTGAAAAAGATGAAAAATACACTACCTTTTATAGTTGTAGACAAGTTGGAAAACTTCAGAAAAATTCTGGGTGGGGGCTGGGGAGGGGTAATCTTCGGAGTGGGTGGGTGGTAAGCCCCCCCCCCCCAATTCCCACCCCAGTTACATGTATGGTCTGTCCACTGACCGGCTGTCCGCACGCATTCCGTCTGTGCTGTTCTTGGCTCTCCCTTGTAGCTTTTGGTAGTTCTGTTGTGTGGGTTACCGAAAAAAAAACCGCATTCGAAATTTCTAAACGATCAATTGCTTTGCTTGCCCGCATCGTGCATTGCACTCGCTCATGTTTATTTACGTCCATTGCATGTGCACAACTGAAGGTTCCCCAGAAGCAAGAAAAATCGCGACTGGACGGCTGATGGCAAAGAATATCCCACTCAAACCATACATGTAACTGGGGGGGGAGGGGGGGGGGGGGGGGGTTGCCCGCCCCAGCCAGAATTTTACCCCTACCCAGCCCCCCCCAGCCCCCCCCCCCAGAAATTTCCTGAAGTTTTCCAACTTGCCAACAATTGTACAAAGTAGTGTACTTTTTGCCTTTCTCAGTGTATTTTGGCCTTAAAACAGCTAAATAACGCTATTTATAGCCTATTTTAAGGCATTTTTGACCTATTTTGACTGAAAAGTGCCTATTTAGACACTATTTTGGAACATTTTTTTCCCTTCTGGGACCCCCTCCCTCTTCAAATCTGAGTACCCCCCCCCCCCTCCAACGCCCCCCAGAAGTCTCTCAGAACCCCCCCCCCACTTCAAAAACCCGGTTACATGTATGACTCAAACGCAGAGGGGGGATGTTTGCGCGAGAGAGTGTTTCGTTCAAACGGGAACGAACCCGACGCAGGAAGTGCATGGTAGGTATATAGTCAACCCGTCGTGCCGACGACACTACCATACCTGTAACTGGCGTTGGGTGGTTTTGGGGGTCCCACCATTTTCCCACCACCCCCCCATCCCCCCCCCGACCCCCCAGAATTTTCCCAAAGGATTTTCACCATGTCTAAAACGATAAAAGGGAGTAAATGTTGGTGTTTTCAGTGTTTTGGAGTGTAATGACCATAAAACAGCTAAATAACACTGTTTAGAGCCTATTTATACCCATTTGTGACCAAAAAGTACCGGTATAAGAAAAAATGACTGGCTACTACTTTTTGCTCCCGGGAACCCCCCAGAATTTGGCCATTTGCCCCCCCCCACTCCGCCAGACCCGGTTAGAGGTATGGACACTACATCATTCCGTCTAGCAAACGGCATGTGGCGATACACAGCGGGCGAGGAGATCACGAGCGATGGTGCTTTTCGCAAATAATCACAGTCGTAGACTTAGTCGTAGTGTAGTCACTTCCCCTTGCGTGAGGCGACCTTGCGGTGAACGCTCTTAGCCGTAGGCTTGAAGAAGTACTCGACGAGCAGCTCGATGCCGATCACGAGCAGCTTGACGATCAGCACCACCGACAGGCCGATCCACAGGCCCACCTGACCGCCCACGTTGCCCACGAACGTCGTGAACGTCATCGACGGCTCCTGCGCACGCCGCTGCCGATGTTGCGGGCACGAGCTGGCACCGACAGACGCACGCGCCCGTGCCCCACCACGCACTGGCAGTCAAGCTGGCACGCATCGGTAAGCACGACGCACCGGCATGCACGCGCCAGCGCCGCGCGCACGTTCTGGCGCGCGCGCGCGCGCACACACACACACACACACACACACGCGCGCATACACACGCACGCACGCACACGCACGCACGCACACGCATACACACGCACGCACGCGCACGTGCACGCACGCGCACGTACGCACGCGCACGTACGCACGCACGCGCACGTACGCACGCGTACGCACGCACGCGCATGCACGCAGGAGTGCACGCAGCGCCACACACGTACCAGCACGAATGCACCAGCCAGCAAGCACACCGCACGCACGCACAAACTGGCAAGCAGACGCAAACGGCTGCATGCCTGTTTGATCTGGACGGTCTCGAGCTTGGGGTAGGCGACGTCGAGTACGACCAGCTCGCCCGACTGGAGTTTCTCAAAATATTTCCGCAGAAGATTGCCGTCGAGCTTGAAGCCACTTGCATCGATCGCTCCACTGTCTAAAGTACTCCAAGATCTGTCGGACCGATCAACCGAGCATCAGCGATCATTTCGGCCAGCACAACTGCACAAGCTGTACGCTCCGTTACAGACAACGCTTTCGGCAGTGTCTTCGCTCAAGGAAGAGCGGCAAAAGGCACTTGTATTGTCGTCAGAGGCGGAGGAGACTCAGACAGAGGCATCGTCCTCAGAGGCACTATTGGACGGGGGGGCAATGGACGACCTCTCTGGCTGGCGTAGAGCACATAGACTCTCCACGCCACATGGCCTGGCTGGACTATCAAAAGAATGTCCGAACAAACACTGAGCTTTGTCACTACCAGTTGAGTCGAGGTTGCCGCGAGGCTCTGCTGGACAAGCGGCCTCGCACTGCTGCTCACTGGGGAACACGTTGGTCGAGTTGGCCTCTTCGGGCCGCTCGCAGCCCGGTAGGTACATATCCGGACGACAGACGCCCTTCAGAGGATCGTAGAACCATCTGGAAAAATTTGGGGTGGGGTGTGCACGTGGCGCTGCTGTGCTGGAATGAGAGCCGTAGTACAGGCGAGAAAATGAAACCAGACTCTGAGAAACGAGTTGTGGGCAGAGGCGTTGCGCTACCTAGGAGCTACGTATCCCGGGGCACTTTTCGAATGATTCCGGTAACCATACTGCATGTGAGGTACATACGTAGGAATAGGATGGTCGTATTCAAGGCACGATGTTCAACTCGCACCTCTCCTCCATGGGGCGACAGGTCGATATGTTCAGGTCCGGTTGGGCGAAGACGCGGGGACCGCACTTGTTCTCCAGATCTCGAGATATCGGCCCCTGCAGGAACGGATGAGGAGCGGGGCAGGCCTCGACGCAGGCGTTGAACGTCTCGAAGACGGCGGCAAAGTCGGTGCCGCTGCAGGAGTCGCCCAACTGGCGCTCGAAGACGCAGGGCGCCTCCAGCCTCTCGTCATCGGCCAGCGACATCCGGTAGTAAGACAGCCGACAGCCCATGTCGGCCCCGCGATGGCAGCGGTTGCGCTTCACGTCTGCAAGAAGCATACAACGTGGAAAGTAACGCAGTCGCACGCAAGTATATGTAACCAAGTGAAGGACATGATGCAACTACACGCATAAAGACAGAAGCTGGTCAGACGAAATTTATTCTCAATTCTGTCCAGCAGATCTGTCCTACTCCTGTCTCAGGCCACTATGCTTTCAACCTCTCCTTTCACTGGGACACGATTGGAGGTAGAGTCCACTATGGGAAAGAGGGCACTATTGTAAGACTCGCGGTAATGCAAGGTGGGCTAGCCAAGTCTTTGAAAGACCGAAGACCTACTGGGGTGCAAAATTGCGTCAGGAATTGCGTTTGTGTAGAACGAGATCGACGCGTTCAAGGACCTGGACATTTGGTGGCCCACCCTGAACCTACAAGAATCGTACCTCCGCACTCTCGCTGGCACGCCTCTCTGGAGCGGAAGTGGTTTCGATTGGCCTCTTTTCCATGGAATGTGAATCTTCGACACTGCTCCCGCTCCACGTCGTAGTAGTAGCGAGTGCTCTGATAACCGTCGCCGAACGAGATCGTGCCAGACAGCTTCGCTAGGCAACGATTGCCGTCTAAACGGAGGGGGCGGCCCAATGTAGAGCAATTCCCATCGAATGGCAAGTCTTCGATGTGGTGGATCCATCAAGAATCGAACCCAGGACCGTGCGCGCAAGAGGCCGATTGTCTACCACTAGGCCATAGGCTGCGCTGCGGATTGTTGCTTGTGGCGAGTACCTCCACAGTTCCTCCTGCATTCGAGCTCCGTTGCAAATCGGTTCTTCTCATGATGGAAGCACGATGGTTGGTAGTGGAACGGCAGACACCTCCGCCTCGTGTTGTTCCAGTACCACTTAATGGTTTCAATTGTTGTTTCGTTTTTAATGTTACAAATTAAGCCAGCGATCATGTACTGATTAGCCACAAGTTAAACCTTTGATAGATTGATTGATTGCTATACAGTTGAACCAATGAAATGACCGTACACAATTTCCCATGCCCCATTGGAGCAACCCCCCCCCCCCTTACTACTATTCCCGCATTACACCGTGTTTACACACGGTGCTATTGTTTTACTCCCCGGCCTTGTACGTAGGAAACCAACTAGCATTGGACGGGGCACAGTATCACAACGCCGTTCTTCGCATCGTGAGTGGCTTAGGTGGCTTAGCGCCACCTCTAGGGCAAGTTTTCCTGACTAGCAGCAGCAATGGGCCACTGTAATCTCTGAGGCAATGAGGTGGGAACCCTTGCCCAGCCCAAGGAGAAATTTGCAGCTCAGTGGCGCGGGGCGCCGATGGAACATCATGGAACTGGCAACAGAAACTCACTTGAATAACAAAGATGGGCGGAGTCGGCATCCCTTCCAGAGTGGGCGGAGAGCGTCGCTCGCTATGGTTGTCGTCTCCTTCCGGCGGCGGCGGCGGCGGCGGCAGTGGCAGCACCTCTCCCGTCTCCGCGTCCACAGCGAACGCTGGGGGAGGACGCGGTATCGGTGGGGTAAAGTCCGCTGGCAGATCCGTTGGTGGACACGGCGCGTCCGGCGGGTCGTACTCGCAGATGCTGGCTAAAGACAAAGCGCCTGCGCAATCCATAGACCGAGTTGGCTGGGCAGCGGTAGAGGAGCGGCTCCTTTCGCGCACGATTCTGGGTTAGATCCTCCGTGGATTCACTAACGAGGATTTTCTTGTGAGTGGATTTCTCCGCACTGCCCTGAACTGCTGCTGTCGCTGCCCTACGTTGCAGATGGCGTTCTTCCGAATGTGTTTGGCGGCCTCTAGCCAGGAAGGCGTCATGGGGATGGCTGTGATGGACATGGGCCATAGACGGCCTCCTAGCGTTGCCTTAATCCAACAACAGCAACAACACATGGACCTAGGTACATAAGGGGCGGTCGAACCTTTCGTCCTGTCAGGTTGTGGTGGCTCGTGCTGGGGGAGGTACTGTCCCTCGGTGCGCATGAAGTACGAAGGCATCGTGACGCTAGTCGTCGTTGCCCTGTATTCTACGCCGATGCAAGGCGCCTGAAAAGGAAACACGCGAGCAGCTCGAAACCTATGTATACACAGCTGTGCAAACCCAGTGCGCTCTGTCTTCCTATTGCAGTAGTTGATGTTGGTGTTGGAGTTTAGGGCCACAGTCGGAAGATGGGAAATGGCGCCAGGCTGCACATTTCCGCTGATGAGGTTTTCATTCAGTGGAGGGCGAGGGACATTGTGGGCACGAGCGATTAGAGCAAAAATCAGTGCCAGGTGGGGAGGGGGCACCTTGCCTCGCGGCAAAACAACGCCCATTGTTATTTATGTATACGGCGCGGCCCTGTGATCTTGTGATCCAGTTTACGGCCATTGTGCTGTGTCGGTGGTTGTCGTCAAAATAAAGTCTTAATAAAGCGATGGAGAAACAAGGTCCCACTGTGCGAAAGACTGACGATGTGCGTCTTCCGACATGCAGCAAGCGTTGTCCGGTGCATTGAGCACTTCCAGTAATTCTACGATCAATCCAGCCGACTGAGTGCGCCCGCGCGTGAGCGGACGTAGGCAGTGACCAGAAGTACAGAGATACCTATGTACATAGGCATAGTAGTACCTGACAGGCTTTGTAGCAGTCGGTGTATGCCGTCCCGTTTCTTTTGAGCGTCGGCGTCACGCAGCTGGCAAACTGCGCCGGGTTGCAGATTTCAATGTCGGGATACGCGCCAAGGTCAATGTACGCCCTGTCCATGCCCAGGAAGCAGCCGCACGTTGGAATCACCTAGATTGGTGAACGAAAATTTCAAAAATTTTCCCCACAAAAACCGCAATGCACTGCACATACCTAGGTGGTCATGGAAATTGGACCTGGGGGAGAGGTTCTGGAAAATGTGATTATTCTAAAGTGGGTTAGACGAGTTGGGGAGAGGTAATCTGATACTTGACCAGCTAGGTACGAGGTGTATACTGCTACGCTCCCGCAGTGAACACATGCCACGCAGAGTTTTTGCTGTGCAAATGTACAAACTGTATGTAGTAGAAACGTCACTATTGCTCATTTTGCTCATTTTTTTGGTACGCTAGCCAACCTGAAGATCCTTCCACAACTGTTCAAAATCGTGCCGAGTACTCAGGGTCGCACCAAAATAAGAGTGTGCACGCACCAGCTGTTGAGCGCAATCTCGCTGGCAGGCCTCGATTGTGTACGCGGTCGCGTTGACGAACTTGAATTTCGCCAGCGCCTCCGCTCTGTCGACGCAACTCTGCGAGCCAGATCCTCCTTGGCGCTGGCGCGAGATCAAGTCCAGCTCCCTCTTCTCAATGTTGAACCTGTACAGTACAAGCGTTTCTCCATTTTCTACGCAAGACACGTTTCTTGCCTTCTCGGCTGGTTCACCTGGTGAGCGTGCCAGCCGGGGTAAAGGACGTCGTCGTTGCCCAGGGTGTAGCCCTCGTAGGCGCGGACCACGACGCCCTCCAGGAGGGGCTGGTCCTCTCCCGGCCCAGGGTAGGCTTGCTTGATGTCCAGGTCCAGGACCAGGCTCAGGCCGACGCCGGCGCTGACCTGGCGCTCGGGCACGCGCAGCAGGAAGCACTTGCCGTAGTCGGCGTCGAAAGTGGGTGTGACCGCCTGGGCAAGAGGAAGGGGGGGATGATGGCAGACTGCAGGGAAGGGACACGGGGGGCGCACCAATTGTGGCTGCACGTTTCCGGGTTGTGTGCCTGCCCGACAGCCCCACCCATACCTGTGTGGAAGAGTCGGGGGGGTTGATGGCCAAATTTGGGGAGAGATGTCTGGAGCAAAAAGTGGTGGTAGCTGGCCATTTTTGGAGTTATACTGGTACTTTTTGGTCAGAAATGGGTATAAATAGGGTCTGAACAGTGTTGTTTAGCTGTTTTATGGTCATATAACTTTGAAAACACTGAAAAACACCAACATTTACTCACTTTTATCGTCGTAGACAGAGTGAAAATTCCTTGGGAAAATTGGGGACAGGGTGGGGGTTGGAAAAATAATGGGGGAGGGTAAGCCAAACCCAACCACCCTGTTACAGGTATGGCCCCAGCCGCGCCGCACCTGCTCACAGTCGAAGGGGTGCCCATTGACGGCGCAGGCTCGGATGAACGTCGTCGTCGGGTAGCCGACGCGCATGTAGTACTCCTGCACCGTCTTTGGCACCCACAGCTCGTCGGCCTCCAGCTCCGGGTCGCGGTACGCAGTGGAGAGGCCCTGTACACCGTCCAAGGAGAAGAACGTTAACGCCTCTGAATTGTGCTCGTTTCCGTAAAATATTGTGCTCCCAGTGCACTGGAGGAATTACGGCCCGCACCGGAGAGCGTCGCCTTCACGGCGAGCAGTTCGTCGAGGCCGCTGAAGTTGGCGCCGGCGCGCAAGAGCCCTCGGCCGATGTTCTCACTCTCCCATGCGGTGTCCATCGTCTCGGCGACACCCCGTCTCGTCAAATGGTGTATGGGCGTGGTGGGACACAGAAGGAGCTCCGGAAGCGCCAAGCCGTCTGCACACATCAGGGATATGACTGAGATATGTTGTTGTTGTTGTTGTTGTTGGATTCGGGATTAGGGGTAACGGTCCATGTGGTCCATTAGCATCTCCATGCCGCCTACCCGTCTACCCGTCTAGAGCAGCGCAAGTAGCCAAAGACATGCTAAAGAATGCCATCTGTAATCTAGGGCAATAGTAGCTCTCTAATAGCGATAGCTTCGTTTTACGAGCCATCTTTCTTTTATCGGACAAGTTTGGTAGAAAGCTAAACTCAAATGCGTTTTGAAATGGCAGACGCAGCAGCGAAAGCTCGGAAGATGGATAAACAGGCGAATGCTTGATTTGATATCAATAGAACTTGCCCGGTTCCGACTGGAAGCTGTACGTGGTTAGAATGGGGTTGTCGTAGAACTCGCTGATGGTGATGTACAGCTCGTACGTCATGATCACCAGCGCCGCGACCACGATTGTCGTCCAGACGATGCGCTCCGTCCACGAGCTGCGCGACTCAAACGCTCACACGCACGCACCCACACGAACTGGCACGCACGCACGCACGCACGCTCGCACGCACGCACGCACGCACGCACGCACGCACGCACGCACGCACGCACGCACGCACGCACGCACGCACGCGCGCACGCACGCACGCAAGCAACCATCGACGCCCGCACCCACGCACGCACGCACGCACCCGCACACCCCCACCCTCTCGCACCCACGCACCGGCACGCATGCACGCCCGGGCACGCACGCATGCACGCACAGACGGACCGGCACGCACGCACGCACGGACGGACGCACGGAACGGCATGGACGGCATGGACGCACTTGCACGCACGCACGCACGGACCGGCACGCGTGCGCGCACGCACAGATGAACGCACAGACCGGCACGGTTGGACCGGACCGGCACGCACGCACTGGTACGCACGCATGCCACACCGCCACGCACGCTCGCCCGCACGCTCGCACGCACGCACGCACGCACGCACGCACGCACGCACGCACGCACGCACGCACGCACGCACGCACAAACCTGGCCTGATACCACTCTTGAAAGCCATTGACGCCGCTTTTGAGAAAAAGGTCGCTCAGTTTCGCCCTTTCCTTGGGCTTCGAGCCCCTCCTCAAGGCGACGGCAGTGGCCGTCGTTCCATTTGAATTCCCTGCGAGGTTTTTCATTGGAATCACATGGTCGCTGCCGACTGAGACCTTTTCAGATGACTTCGCGCGCACTCTGCTGTTGGGACTATTGCCGTTCGACCCGCTAGAATGCGACATATTGATCTGTCCGGTTTTCTTGTTGTCGGTCAGCGCATGTTGTGTTCCAGTGAGGATGAGAGTGAGGGTAGCGCGCAGCGCAGCGCAGTGCACAATTGTGCAGACCGAGGCGCGTCGATGAATAGAACGTGGAACGAGATTGGCCTTTGATAATTGTTACAACGTGGCGTTTGGCTAAAGTATTCTTAGTGGTGGTGTTTGCGCTGTTTCATGACCATGCGTACGTGCGTGCGGGTGCGTGCGTGCCGGTGCGTGAGTGCTTACGGGCGTGCGCGCGTGACGGTGCGCGCGTGCGTGCTGCCGACCGACCTCTCCGTATTCTCCGATTGAATGCTCCTTCTCGGTGAGGTTGGCTCCATCGACGGCCTGGCATGTTGCGGCTCGTGCGTCAGGACGTGGCTCTGGATGACCTCGATTGAAACAGTAGAGTGCATGCAATAGCTGATCGCAGACAAGCCGAGCATGCGTGGACATACGGGAGGTGTAGCGTCACTGTCCAGCGGAGCCGTTCGAACCAACGCGCCCTGATGAGCTGGCTTCCCCTCCACAAGATGCGCGTACGCTCGCTTGCCCGCGCTCGGCTGCAAAGCGTCTCATGCTCGCGCTCGTAGCCCCGCCTGTACTCTCGATCTTCCAATAGTGCCGTTCTGCCTCCAGGTCCAATAGAGAGAGCACTACCATGAGGTTGAGTGCATTACCGTCGTCGGCAATCCTCCAGCCTTCTTTCAAACCCAAAGGGCACTCTTCTTTCAAACTCTCCCTTCTTAGCCGCGGTTCACTATTGGAAGAGGGAGTTGTATTGGAGAGGGAGGGGTTGTATCAGAGGGCTACGTACGATGAGCGACTGGAGGACGGCGTCCTGATCGTCGGACGGCGGCGGCAGCGGCCGAAGGTCGACGCTGCTGACCGACTCGCTCTTCTTCTGCGTGCGCCGCTTCAGCATCGCCGCCTGCAGCCCAGAGCTCGACTTTAAGACTGGAAGCGCGGTGTGCTACCCGTATGTACATGTACAGGGTGTCCCACTATTTCTGGCCATTTTCAACCGCCATTTTTTCGCGCGTCCGTGCAGATATTTGGGTGGGACTTCTTTTGATACAGAGCCAATACATGATTATTTCTCATGTCAAAACTACGGAAAAATCCAGTGGATAAACGGTTAGATATGGCGTCGTCATTTACAATGCAACTATGCTAATTTTTAACTTAACTAAACTACGATTAACCATTTCAACGGGAATCTCCTTGCAAGTCCAATAAATGTTTGTTTTTCGGCTCTTCTCAACTCTTGTGTTTGTCCTTGCATAAGATTTGAGACAGCCATAGCCCGAAAGAAGGAAATCGCAAGGGGCGGTCAGGTTCAGCGACTGAAGGGAGGGGTTTAGTGTGGCAGCACCTCACGGACCACTGCCCTTCAAGCAATCGTCCAGCCAATCTCCGATCTCCGTCACTGATGTCGCGCACTCCCACGCATACTGTAAATCTGTGTAACACCCAAGATAACGCGCTCTTTGACGAAAAGCACGCGTTTCACGCTCTCCACCATTGTATCCAACCCGTTCAAATGTGTGGCAAGCAAAATGCGCCCATATCTAACCGCTTATCCGATGGATTTTTCTGTAGTTTTGACATAAGAAATAATCATGTATTGGCTCTGTAACAAAAGAAGTCCCACCCAAATATCTGCACGGACGCGCGAAAAAATGGCGGTTGAAAATGGCCAGAAATAGTGGGACACCCTGTACGTGCAAAGCGTCAACATGACGTTGTTGAACGTGCTTTGACTGAGTTTTGAACGACCGTTTGCCGCCACTCGCTGTAGAAATCCTGGATTTTATTATGACAGCGTTGAAAGGACATATGGAACACTATAGGCTTGGCTTAGGCTTATAAGCCACTATAGATTTATTGCAACAACGTTTCATGCTTTTTGCATCACATGGTATATGTACAACGTGTAAAGCAGGCGCAATTGTCGAGGTCTTGCTTTTTCAATACTGAGGCGAAGTACTAGGAAAGTGCTGCAAAGGCGCAAACCGCTGCTTTTGGGTGGGACGGTGGGACGTCCGCTTTTGCTTGGACGGCTGACGGAGTTTCTTCGCCTGTTGCGGCTGGGTTTGTAGAGAGTGGTGTGTTGTGCTTTTGAGGAAGGCACTAACGGGAAATCCCGCTGACTCAGGCTGACAAAGAAAAACTGTCTCCGCTGGCGCAGTTGGAACGCTGCCCCAGTCTGCGCGCTTCCTGACAAAACCTGTCAGCGAGGCGCGTGGCCCGGCCACGCTCTCTCGTGCGAGCGCCGCGTCGGATGCCGCTGCCCATTAGAGATGTCCACCGGCGGCCGATGCAGACCTCAGGGCCCGTATTCATAAACAATGTACTTACTACCTAGTTGCAACTATAGAAAATACTAGGTAGTTGCAACTATAGTTAGAACTTTCTCAAAGTTGGTATTCATAAACAAGTTCTAACTATAGTAAATACTCGGTAGTTGCAACTACTTACTACCTCCGAATAAAGGCATGGTCTCGCAGCGATGCTGCATGAACAGAGAGATTGTGCGCGCATTTCCGCATTAAGAGATTAAGATTTTCGCGCATTAAGAAGCACATGCGTGACTCCAACGACGCACGACGTTGTCTCTGCCTGAGCTGCTTCTATGCACACGCTGAATGCGCCTGCTGCCACCCAACCCATCCGCCCTCCCCCTTTCCTCATCGCCTCCGCGATCGGACGCCGCCATGTCGCGTCATCAATCACTAGCGCTGTCTCAGACTGTTCAAAAAACGTTAACCCCCTCGGGCAAGGCGTTAGTTAACCCACATTTGCTCCGGTCTCTGGCTGTACCGTGGCTTCGGCCAAAAATCAGTGTCAAGTGGAGCCCAGCTTGCCTCGCAGCAGAACAACGCCCACTGTTATGTATGTTATGTATACGCCCTGTGATCTTGTGATCCAGTTTACGGCCATTGTGCTGTGTCGGTGGTTGTCGTCAAAATAAAGCTTTAAAAGCTTTTTTTTTAAGTAGTGCATGTGAAGTGAAATGTGCGGTACGGGTAAAATAAAGTCGCAAATAAATACGCATCGCAGAGAAATAAGTATGTTGCGTTGAGTATAAAAATTCAATGTATACACGCAGCAAAAATGCAAATACCAAAAATACCGACATAAAATGCACCGCACCGCATAGCGCCTATTGAGGTATCTATCTGAACAGCTGTATCTATCTACCTAAATATCTATCTAGCGCCTATCTATTTATGTATGAAAGTTTTACATCAGCGAATAAAATTTAAATTGGCGGGCAATTACGTGAGCCAAATTTAAATTTTCAAAAGCACAAATTTAAGTTGAAAAGTGCTCTACAACGTCCAAAATACCAGAAAACGATAATTAAACAACCACCTGTGATATTGCTTTGCAATTGTTAGTGCTGTTTCCTTTCAGCGTGCGTGCGCGAACGACGCAGTTTCCTTTCTGCGTGCGTCTTTATCGCGCCTTTTGGTCCCTCGCCCTCCGCTGCCGCTGCCACTCCGCGCGGCACGTCTCTCGATTCCATGGACAGGAATCGATGACGACGTGAGTCAGTGCTGCTTCTCTGCGTGCGTTCGTGTGCGTGAGCGCGCTGGCGTGGCCCCACGCGCGTCACGAGTCAAAAACAAATTTCTAAAAGAGGAGACGCGTCGCGACACAAAGACGCACCGCGCGCTGACTGACGCATGCAATGTCAATAGGCCATTCGAAGAACGCGCCATTACGTTTTCGCCAGCAGGTCGAGCACCGCAAAGGATCGAATACAGAGGCGCTTTTTATAGCGCAAAGAGTTGGCCTCAATGGAGGTGAATTTGCTAAACGGTTCCTTTTCAATGAAATAGCAAATACTGATACGCAAAAGTACAGTGTACCTAGAGGGCAGCGTATGGCCAGGTGGCAGAGAATCAGTTTCTTCTAGCGCGCACTGTTCTGGGTTGTTCGATTCTTGATGGATCCACTAGATCGAGGACTTTCCTTTTGCTGTACACGTGGGACAAACACGTGACAGTGCGGGCGACGCTCGACGGTCCTGTTGTGGGTGGTGGCGGTGGCGCTGCTCGCGACCGACGTCGACGCCAGGAAGGGGCGCGGCACCACGGTTCGCGGCGCCGGCAGCTACTACGATGGTGCGGGCGATAGCAGTAGCGGCTTGTTCGCGTGAGTTGTGATATTTATCCGGATTCTGTGCCACTCCCGAGCACTAGCAGGCAATAACGAGTACCGGCTGCATGTTGCAGGTTGGCCGTGACGGCTGTGATTGCGATCGGCGCCTGCCTCTGCATGTGCCTCTGCACAATGTCAAAATCGTTGAGACCTGACGCTTTTCTGGAAAATATTGAAGGTGCTTGAGAATTAAGTGAGAACACTAAAAACAAATTTGTAGTCCAGGTGGAACTCCGACTGCGTCCTGCACTACTCATGACACAAAAAAAAATCACTTTTCATTGGATAGGCCGATTGCGGCGATACAGGGTTGTTGGCTCACATAAGGGCCATACTCATGTCAAATTTTCTGCGAATCGGATTTCGCGTTCTTGAGATAGGGTCCATTAAATTTGCAAAAGCGCCAAAAATGGCCAAAGCGCGATTGCGATTTTGCTATTTCTTCGGGTCACTTGCCTTATATCTTTGTAACCATATGTTCAAGCGACACAAAATGTATAGTGATCAAGCCCAATCGAAGGACGGTCCAACGATATGCGAATGTTTGAGAAAGCGATGTC
>JASAMY010000769.1:0-140180 GCA_030248085.1 Paralinhomoeus sp. GSCO2_6 | reverse complement strand
AGAGACAATGTAGGTACAATACTTCTAATCTATTATGCCGACTGAGTGAGTCAACGATTTCACCGAAACACAACACGATCTCAGCAACAAAAAAACGTATGACACAGGTATAGTGCGATACAATCCGGAATGAACGCAATTGGGGCAACGCAACTCAGCGCAAAGCGCAATCATCTTTTCAACACCTTGGGCAGTCCTTGTGGAGAGGAGAGTGTATGATGGATTAGGGGCAACGCCAGGGTGCGGTCAACAGCCCATCTGACGCCTAAATCTCTAGAGCCGCATATCAACCTGATTAACCAAAGACATTCGGAAGAACGCCTACGCCCCTCGGGCAGCGACCGACGAAATCCATTAATAAAAATTCTCGTTCTAGTGGATCCGCAAAGAATCGAACCCAGAACCGTGCGCTCAAAGGCTGATTCTCTACCACTAGGCCATACATTAATACGCTGCCCAAGGTCGGGGGGGGGGGGGGGTGCTCGGTACAATTCTCTGAGTCCTAAATCACTGTCACTTTCACATCATTTCAGCACGTGTGGCTCCCAAATTTGGGTCCACTCTGCAAGACGTCACCTGTTTGGAAGGGGCCAAAGTGCAGCTGTCAGTAGATTTCTATGGGGACCCAGAACCAAACCTCAAGTGGCTCTTCAAAGGAAAAGTCGTCAAGAGCGGCGGCAAGAGAATTCTGATCTCAACGGAGAATCGAGTCACGAAACTATCGATCGACAAAGTGACCGCCGCCGACGCCGGTGAATGGACCGTTGAAGCGACCAATGACGCTGGTAAGCCGCGAAAATCTAAATCGCAAATTCAAAAATAGACAGCAACAACTTTTGGGTGCTTGGCATCGATTGCGCTGCGCTGCGCTGCGCACGCACGCACGCACGCACACACACGCGGGCGTGCACGCACGCACGCACGCACGCACGCACGCACGCACGCACGCACGCACGCACGCACGCACGCACGCACGCACGCACGCACGCACGCGCGCACGCACGCACGCACGCGCGCACGCACGCACGCACGCACACGCACGCACGCACGCACGCACGCACGCACGCACGCACACGCACGCTTTGAAATTCAGGTTGTGTGGAGCAGTCGTGTCGACTGTCGGTAAAGAGCGCAGCGTACTTCCTGAACAAGGAGCGTGTCAAGGCCAAGCACAAGCTCTTCGAAGGCGACTCCTTGAAACTCACGCTCGAGTTTGCTGGTGCGTCCTGCTCGCGCTGCTGTGTATGACCGACCATCTCACAGGTCACTGCAACTAACAATCAACATGTTTACTAACCGTTGAGCATGTCACAATGCGTAATAATTCATCCCTGGCGTCTTTATCCTTAACCGAGGATATGCGCCGTAAGTTTTCCATCAGTGTCCCTAGCAGTATAGTTCCCTCCCCCTTTAATATTACCCCAGGGTGTGGCGAGGTTGAAATTAGAATGGATCTGTAAAAGTTTTGTTGTGCTGACCGCCTTATGTGGGCAAAACTCACGTAGCAGCAGTACACTGTACATACCTAGGTACATGTAATGTCGTGTACACAGCATACACGACATGTCGTGTATACAGCGTGTACGGTACTACCTCTCTCTCTCTCTGCTCATTGAAAAACGGCGTTTCGGCCACTATAAATAGCAAATCCACCCTGAAATGAGCAGAAATGACCAAATTACCTAAAAATTGGCAATTTTGATTGCACAGCTTTGCTTTGCAACTCAAAAGCTTGAGGTTGAATTATTGTGCCCCTCTTCCAACAGTGTTCTCTTCAGTGGCGCGCAGGTTGAACCAATAGTGCACCTATAGCATACGGTGCCATTGACCCACTGTGCAATTAGAGAAGACTTAGAAAACTTGTCTGCAGAACTGTGTTACAGTAGATTCCTTGTGGTTGCAATCCCTACCGTTATCATTGTCATAGCGTAATGCATCATTAGGTAATTGCTAACCTTTGTCGCAAACAAAAAAAAAACGGTAAGGTCAACGCAGTGGATTGAATCATCACGAAACGATAAGGTCAACAAAAGGCCCGTATCGCAGCACGAGGAGGCGATACGCTGTACAAACAACACAGAAATCACTGGGTCTGGATCACTGAGCTAACCTCTCTAATTAGCCGGCCATCTGTTAAAATTCGCCGTTCCTCGACCAAATCTGTGTCGCCGCTTGCCACCACCCCCCCCCCCAAATTAGCAACCCACAATGTACCCCTTCTACAGCCCAACATAGAGTTGCCCCTGGAGGCTAATTAGACGGTTTACCGTCTCTACCATCACTATACATCCGCTAGCATAGTCGCGCCAAACATGAATCCGCGGTAGCACTCAACTACACCATGATGGTACGTAGTGGGTGCCTAGCCTATACACACAAAAGGCTGCGGTATACATTGCACAGAGAGAGTATTTTGTCGTGCATGGCACGGGTTGTCATGGGAAACATTGGGACTCCAAGGGGGACAGTCAGACTTGGGAAATTTCGGTGACATTCGGCAGGGAGTCGGAGCGCGTCGTCGTCTGCGCCGCCGCGTCCTCGTCCTGGGCCACCTTGATGAAGTTGTCGACGATGATCGTGATCGGCAGTGCCAGCACCAGCACGCCGCACATGATCGCCGCCGACGCCACGAACTTGCCAGCTAGATCAGATTCAACTTCTTAACTGAAATCTTTAAAAAAAAACCCTCAAAAGTCAACTTACGGACGGTGGACGGCACCGCGTCTCCGTAGCCCACGGTCGTCATCGTGACAATGCACCACCAATAGGCCGCTGGAATACTACTGAACGGCGTGCCGGGGTGGTCCTTCTCCAGGAAGTAGATCATGGTCGAGAAGAACACGACGCCCGTGAGTAGGACGATAGCCATCATCTGGAGCTGTTTCTGACTGCGCTGCAGCGTCATGCCGAACGTCTGCAGTCCGCTGCTGAATCTGCCCAGCTTGATGATGCGAATGACGCGGAGTACGCGCAGAATCCGGACGACCAGAAAGGCCCAGCGGAACCGGTCCAGTTTGTCGTCTCGAAAGAGTCCGCTCAGATGGATGGCGATCTCGATGTAGAAGGGCACGATGGACAGCAGGTCGACCACGTTGAGCGTCTGCACTAGGAAGTGCCACTTGCGGGGCGCGACGAAGATGCGAATGGCGTATTCGATCGTGAAGAAGGTGATGCAGACCACCTCGATGATGCGGAACACCTCGTGCTCCTCATACTCCACATCGCCCGTCTGGACCAGTGTTCCGTTCACCATCTCGAATCTGGCAGGCTTCTGCTGCTGCAGCTCAGGAATGGTGCTGATGCTGAGACCGCCAACGGAGACGAGCACGAACAAGGCACTGGTCAGTTCGAAGAGCTTGCCAATAGTGGAACTGCCTCCCGGCGCCTCCATGTGGTACCAGAGTTTCCTGCGAAAGCTGCCGCAGAATTGGCCCTGGAAGTACTCGGCCTCGCAGTGCTTGTCCTCGGGCTCGTCCTGCGTGACAATCTCGGCGCAGCAGCTGCCGATGTGCTCGAAGCTGACCCTCCAGAAGCGGAGCTCGGCCAGGAAGGCGTCCTTGCAGATCTCGGGCGGCTTGTGAATCACGCCGGTCGCGTAGAATTGAAAGATGGGCTCGAACAGAGAGGGCGGCCTCTGGAAGAAGTACTCGTCCGTGCTCTCGAAGTAGGCGTCGCAGACGCGTAATCGCTCGGCGTGCGGCATCTGGATAAAGCGGGCCAGCAGTGGTCTTTTCTCTTGCTCAAGCAACGCCTTCTCCTGGGCGAGCACAGCTTCTGTGAGGAGAACGTATCCAGAACCGCCAATATTTAGTCTGAGACAGTGGCTGTTGCGTTCGTGGAATGAGGGCTGCTCCCCTCTGTGCTCAGCTGCCGTGAGAGGCTCCAGTTCTCCGTCAGTCGCCTCCTCCTATAAAATTGAAGTTTAAACGACTCGCGTCGACTGGGAGCCAAACTGAACTTCACTCCCCCAACCTCGTGCAGTATTCGTCCGTTCGAGTAGATGTACTCGAGCTTGCGATGCGTGCCCCTGTCGGCCAGCTCCATGGCGCGCGTCCTCTCCTGCGAGCCGCCGCCCGCGCGTCTGCGGCCATGCAGCTGCTGCTGCTGCGCAACGCTGAAACGTTGGGTGGCGTTGACGGGCGCGGCGAACATGCCAGTGGTGGTGGTGGTGGTGGTGGGTGCAGAGAAGAGGTACAGTCGAGGCAGTGCAGCAGCAGGGTGAAGCAAAGCCTGGAACACCTGCAGCACCAGCTGCAGCAGCCGTCACCCGGCGGTGCAGGCGCTGGAGCGAAGGCCAGCAGAGCACAACAGCGCATGGGACGGACGCGACATGCGACACAGCGGGTCGGGAAATCAGCGCGTCGTTTGACGCTTGGCCTCTTGGGCGGCGGACGCGTCTTGTTAATCCGAGGCTGCTGGCCGCCGCGTCGTCGCCGGCCAATTCTTTCCGCTCGCTTTTTTTCCGCAGTCGTCGTCGTCGTCGCAGCCACTTCAGTGGGTTTAACCCGAGAAACCTCGACGCCGAAGCCGCCGGCAGCAGCATCGATTGCGTGCGTGCACAAGGGCGCTAGAGCTGCCGGTGGGCGCAAGGAAAATCCCCCGTAAGGAGCGCGCGCTGTGAACTCGAGTTTGGAAAGAGATTAGAGGCTGGGAGACAGAGAGGCAGGCCCAGTGGCGCCAGGTGGCGCCAGACAGACAGACGGACAGACAGGATGTCTGGCTGGAAGAAGAAGAAGAAGCAGAAGAGACAGAGTCGAGACAGAGAAGGCGAGCGAGGTGGGGTGTGAGAGACGGCAACTCGGAGAAGGCCAACGCACCTGCTGATCATGTCTGAGGAGACTCTAAAACGAAGGTGGGGTGCCAGCGGCTGAAAAGATCGGCGCGCGTCAAGAAGTGGTAGGGACTCACTCTCTCAGCGCTTTGGTAATCATGACGCTCCCTTATCGTCTGTCGGCAACTCTGCGGGGCTGGAGGAGGACGAGTGGGAGGAGGGCTTTGCTCTGCCGACCGCCGCCTCCCCTGTGTTTCGGCCGCCCTACGGCGCCCGGGGCCCAACAAACGGCTGTCAGTGCGACTCCGCCGCGACCACCACAACCTTAGATGGCGGCGCGCGCTGCGACTCGTCAATTATTCAACCCTCTTCTTCTCTTATACATACTCTAGGACCGGGCATCATTCGTCTCTACGCTCAGCGACTTTTCAAGTACTTCTGTTAAGGGTCGTTCAGTGGCACAGCCGTTGGCTCAGTGAGGGAGTTGCGGTCACTGTCAAAGTACCCCTGGGACGCCACCCTGTGCAGCTTACATCGGCAGGATTCACGCTGACAGTTCGGTAGCGGCTTCTCCTTTTGTATCCACCGCTCATGGTGCCTGCCGAGGCGCTGGCGCTTGCCATTTTTGTACAGCAAAATGTACAGCCTCACAGTCTGATATACAATCCTGTATTTGGCCGATCGAGTGCAATGCAACTCAGTCAAAGCGGCATCGCTTTGCTTCTTTGGAATGAACGAACGAAAAGGCAGAGCAGCCGACTATAGCTGAACTGAAGACTGTCGTCGAGTGCCTGCGCGGTGGAGTGTCGTCGCTACGGAGGAACGCAAATCTCCGCGGACGAGAGCAAACATCATTTCCCGTTCTTCAACGAGGCGCGCCGCGCTAGTGCGCGCGAGGGTCAGCCGCCAAGAGGAGCTCCTACTGACGTTTTGGCGCCGCCCCGTCCGCCATAGTCCAATTGACTACGTAGCTGAAGCTCACGTGTGGAGCGGACCAATTTGGGCTTGACTCTGGTCCAGGAGAGGAATTGAAGGGCCCACGGAAGGGGGTGACAAACAACTAGGTAGGTAGGACGAGCGAGCGGAGAGAAGAAGTTTTCGGTCGCTTACGCATCGTCGTTGACGCGAGATGCCGCTGTTGAGAACTTGCGTAGCGGCCACTGCCATAAGTGCGCGTCGTGCTGTTGCGGCTTTGTCACTCACTCACTCACTCACTCTCTCGCTCACTCAGTCACCGTCTCGTCGCGCAAGTCGGTCGTCAGAGCGCGCAGTCTAGCGGCAAAACGACATCGGGTGGTAGGGGAGGACATGCGGCCGCTCACGTTGGCCTGGGCAGTGCGGGAGCGTTACTGGCCGACCCGGGAACGCGCAAGCCTGCACCTACCACATCATGTTGATTGCTGACGACGGCTCCTGCGGCTGCTGCGGCTGCTGGGTGGGCACCTGGATCGAGAGACGGCGCGAGACGGAGAATTTCACTGAGTGCTGCCTGCTGCTCTTCTTCTTAGGCGGCGCAGACGTGGTCGCGCCAACCAACATCGCACATTTCCAGCACCGCGTCGACTGTAGTAGTCAGTAGTATGGTAGACGGAAAATTCGGCCCAAAGGTTCTCAGAGAGAGTAGAACGACAGATCGCTGTGGAAGGAGCTGGACTCCAGGCACCGTTTGCGTACTGGGCGCAACAACAACCCGACCGTGAAATGGAACAAGTGGAAAATTGAATGTTGAATAATTCAATTTCCACAGCAACATTGAAGTGCATTATATTTCCTATGTGCACGTCTTTCTCCCTGTATTTGCCGGTGGTAGCAAAGATTATGACGCACATTTTTGGCAAAACTGCGTCTACACCTCAACGAATTTTATAAAACTCTCTATAAAATCCGTTGATAAGGGGCCTTGTACAAGAGATACAGTAGAGAGCATTCTGGAAATACATACCTATTCTCAAGGACATACTGAGAGCATTCCAGGAAGGTCTCCAAAGTTTTAGCATACCGTATAAATCCCCAATGGTGCCCCCAGGATCGTTGAGGTTGAAATAATATTTCCGTTTATTATGAGTTTATGTACGTGTACCTTTTGGTCTGATCTAGTGATTTTTGAGCTGCAAAAATACCGCAGGTTCAAGATCCCAACGTTATCAGAGACGATCACGTTAGCAATATTAACAAGAGACGCGTCAGTGAATTTTCAACCTGGATTACCAAAGAAACGGGAGCACTTGACTGAAAGCGGAACTCAATCGGCATTTTTGCATGAGCCCCAAATCGGCATGAAATCTAAAGTTTTCAATATTCTCGTTACAAGACAAGAAACTCTTTTCAATAGGATACCAACAATAGGATATTCTAGAGATCCCCCCCCAAGAGATCCAAGAGTTGAAACGATCGTGAAACCATTGAAACCCTTTAGTTAGCCCAGTGGCACTATTTGAGGCTTTTACGGTACGTACCTCAGGGGAGTGGATGTTCTGCTGAACAGCTCATCTTCACTCGCGGGTTCTACTCGAAATGCAAAAGCCGTTTGGGGCCCTCTAAATACACCTAGGTTTACGTGTGCGGGGGAGCGCCAACGCAAACGGTGCCGAGAGCGCGGTCGTATGTGTAAGTGGTGAAAGGGATAATAAACTTGAGAGACTGGCGCTTTGGGGGCGCCAGCGAGGGTAAATCGCCGCCAGCCCGCCGAACCTGCTGGCCGCTGGCTGCTGCTGCTGCTGCGCGCAACCGACCGTTGACAATTGGGGTTGGGGCCGAACGTGTCAGTCAGCGGCCAAATGGAGCGTGCGCGCTGGCTGCCGAGTCACCACACCTTGGTGCTGCTGCGCAAGAAACCAGACCAAATGCGCTGCTCGAGACACCTCCCAATGCGAAGCCGTACACGTTCCTCTGTCGCTCCACAGCTGTCGCTGCTGTCGTTATTGGACGGGACAGATCGGTTGCGACGACAAGCTCGACGCACGCTGCTCATGCTGCCTACCGTAAACTCTCCAATACTACACCAGGAACAAAAAAATTGATTCGGCCACCCGGGCACTATTGGAAGGAGGGGGCACAGCACAGCTGGAGAGGGGGCGTTACAATTTCAGCCTCAGAATTTTTCACTATGGGGCAAAACTCACTATTCGGAATTCAAAATTTATAATTTTGCGGTCTTTTGGCATTTTTCCCCATTTCTTGATTGATTTTACATATAGCGGCTGCAATGGATCGATACCTTTGCCCAAGGTGCATAACAAAGCTCCAATCCCCAGGGCACATCCCCTAGGAAGGGGCGCTATAACTTCAACCTCGTACCCGAGCGGACTATTGGAGAATTACGGTAGTCTACGCATACTACTGACAGACTACCAGACGTGTAGCACACTTACACACCGATACATCTCTACAGTCTAGCTAGGTAGCTAGAACTATCTAAAAGCGAATCTATTGACTGCGCCTCGGTTTATTGCTCGTTGTCAATAGTGGGGGACCTTAGATGCAGCCTTCTGCTGGGACGTCTCTGGTGCTGCACTGAAGTGACGTGCGTGTACATGGTCTGTCTGGACAGAGAGAGACTTTCTCCTCATTCGTTGGCCAGACGCGCCGCTTCTCCCTGGCGTATCCACTCGCGGCGTTCGTCCATCATTTTCTCCCTGAATTCCATGCGACTCACATCTCTTGGTCACATCCGGGCTCTCTACAGTCTGAGCTACAATAGATGAGACACGCTCTAAGTCTAACTCTATGCTGCAAGCGATTGCAGTCTACGCTGCACATCTGCATAAGTGCATGGACGTGTGCTCATTGCTTGCAGGACTGCAGATGCGCATGGGTCATATTGTACCAGTTGTCAACACCTGCGTAGAGACAAGACTCGCGCTCAAACCAACACCGTATCTTGCGTATGTACGTATCAGTAGTCTCCTACAGTGTCCGTAACATGTACATCGTATGGGTATCACATGGTCAGTGAGAGAAGGGAGGAGTAAGTAGGAGCAGCGGGCGGGCGAGCGAGCCACGCAACAACAACAACGAGGACAGGCGGCGGGCGGCGAGCGTAGCGGAGCCACAGGCGAGCACGGGGACCAGAAGAGGCGACAGGGCGACAGGGCAGGGAGCCGTGAAAGGGTCTCCTCGCTCGCTCTCTCTCTCGCTCGCATGTCAAAATGTAGCGGGCCGCCAGTCCGAGAGGATCAGGTTCCACCGAGGGAAGCGAGGCCCGTCGCGCTGGCCCGCGTGCTCGAGCGGCCCGAGCCAGCCGCCGACGCCGCCCTGGGAGCTGGCGCGGCGCCGGGAGCCGCCTGATGATCTCTGAAAGGAACGGCGATAACGTGAGCCGCGGCGCCAATCCGCTGATTCCGCCATTCTTATGCGGCTGCGGCGACTCCTGGCGGCTTTCCGTGAAGAGGGGACTGATGGCGCAGGGGAGGAAGCGTGGTCGTTACATTGTAATGCGTCGCTGCAGCTATACTGCGCAGGGTGGTAGGGGGATGTGGAAGGGTCTGTACCACTCAGAGAAGTCGGACGAGTCCTCGGCGTCGTCGGCGCGTCGAAGGCTCACGCTTTGTTCTGCTGAGCCGTGCGAGGCGTGGCGGCGGCGGTGCCGGCGGCGGCTCGAGGCCGGGCGTCGTGCTCGCCGTTGCTGCTGCTGCTGGCCGCCGCCGCGGCGGCTGCCCCACCCCAGCCGCCCATGCTGCAACGACGTGCACGCACTGCATCTACGCGGGGGCCAGCCAGACAGCCAGCCAGCGCGTCAGCTATAGTGAGAGAGAGCCAGAGCGCGCGGTGTGCGACTAGTGCAGCGTCAGCTGCAGTGCGTGTGCACGCGCGAGGGTGTGGAAGCAGCGGCTGCAGCGATGGCGCTGTGCGAGTCGTATAGAGGCTTACCGGAGCCGCCAGTTACTCCAACGTAAAGTGGAGACGACGACGACGACGGGCACTGCAAACGTGCGCTACAGAACCGTGCTAGAGACACCCCTCGACACACCCTGTTAGGCGTGAGCAAGCCACGTGACACACGTTACCGTAGAGTGCGGAAAACACCGTACGACATACGTTCAGTCAACAGCAGGCAGACGGAAATGTACACTTTCAAGGATACCGTAAATCCTCTATTAGCGCCCCATGTCCAATAGTGCCCCGGTTTAGAAAAGGTTGAAAGTACAATTGCGTGGGGCACTATTGGGAAACTTTCGCTGTGTACAATTCATGTGCTTGTGCACTAGCTAGTAGCTACGGTTTATACTCATAAAAACTTCTCTTGTGGAACGATTTGCTTCTGCTTACTTGAGGATTGCTGTCCTCCGCATTATTCTCCTTGATTCACTTCCTCATGAGACACCGGTTGTACGCCCATCCTCGCTTCCCAGTCAGTCATTCCTCCATTCGTACACTTCTCAGTTACAATTGTATAGTGAGCGGTACAGTGTAGGTGCGGGGCGTGCTGGAAGCGACACGGCACCAGGAGCATACACGTTTCTGCACGTAGCAGCCATGACTGACGGCCCCGGCGGAAGCGGGCTCATAGCGGCCAGACCACAGGGTCATGGGCTCCTCATTCTCCGCCGCTAGGCTGGAACTCAGTGTTCTAAGGGTTAGGTACATATTCACGACTCGTCCAAGTCACGCTAAGGGTGGTCAGATCAGATCTCTACTGCACGCACACACGCACACGCACAACACCTGGGTTTAGTACCTAGTACAACACACTGACACTGGGTCGAATTCGCTGCGTGTGCGACATAAGGTCTATAGATGGTATAGTACAATTTGTAGAGTGGACAACCGGGCAAGGAGAAACAAAATGCAGATGAACTCACTTCCCAGAGACTTTCATGAAGTTGTCAACGATGATCGTGATCGGCAGGGCCAGGACGAGCACACCACTGACGATAGCACCACTCGCGATTAGCTTGCCCACTGAAACGTATCGCCTCCATGAGTGAAAACTCTATAGAAACAAAACCTACACCAGCCCCTTCTAGAGAACCGACTTGTGAGCAACACGACTTCGGCATGCGGAATTGATCGTAAGCCTCCATCTCTATGCATTTTACCAGTAAGCGAAACACTTCTGGAACTGCAACAGTTCTTAAGTGAAGCAAATTTTTCGCTCTCTGGCGGCAACTTGGCAGCAATCCAGATACGGACAGGGAAAATCGATAAAACCGCTCACCAACTGTGGTGGGCACGACGTCTCCATAGCCGACGGTGGTCATGGTGACGATGCACCACCAGAAGGCGGCCGGAATGCTGTGGAAGGGCGTGCCCTGCTCGTCCTTCTCCATGAAGTAGACCATGGTCGAAAAGAACACGATCCCAGTGGACATGACCATGGCCATCATGCCCAGCTGCTTGGCGCTGTGCTTGAGCGTCAGCGCAAAGGTGCGCATGCCGGCGCTGTAGCGGCCCAGCTTCAGAATCCTGACCACTCTTAGCACCCTGAGCACCCTGATCACCAACAGGGCGCCCTTGAAGTCCTGCAGCTTCCTGGCGAAGCCTGAGCCCATGCTGTTGAGCACCAGCTCCAGATAGAAGGGCACGATGGCCAGCAGGTCGACGACATTCAAAAATTCCTTCATAAACGTGAGCTTCTTGGGTGCCACCGAGAAACGAATGCCGTATTCGAACGTGAACCAGATGATGCAGACCATCTCGAGAGCGTCGAAGGCGGGATGCGGCTCCATGGTGTAGTTCTTGACGTTGGATTCCACGGTGCTGTTGGCTTCGCTCAGAATTGTTGATATTGATGATGTTCTAGGGATGGGGTTCTGGAAGAACGTTGCAGTCTGTGTATGTAAATGATAGCATCCTAAGGCGTTTGATTCTCGAGTTACATACATGTGGTACTCATAACTTAAAAAAGTGGCCCCAACAACTGCACTGTTCTTCCCTGAAGTGGCACTTTGACCTGGAAGTCCGGTATTGAACCCAAGATAAGGCCAATAACGGACAGAAGCACAAATGCGATCGAGGCGAAGCTAAATATGTTCGAAGCGAGCGTCCCGGAGCCTTCGCAGAACTCCCACACGAGTTTTCGCTCCTTTCCAAATTTCAAGTCCATGAAGAGGTCCTCCTCGATCTCCTCATCCTCGGGTTCAAGCAAGACGCTCGGCACGCAGCAGCTCGCGACCGCTTCGTCGGGAATCCTCCAGAAGAGCATCTCGGAGCGAAATTCGTGGAAGCAAACGTCCATGGGCCGATGCAGGTCGCCGGTGCAGTAGAACTTGTAGATACAGTCGAATAAGTGGCCGGAACGCTCGAAGAAGTACTCGTCAGAGTATGTCAGATAGTCGTCCGCCAGACTTAATCTAAAATCGATTAAGATTCTACGTTAGAAAGGCATCTGACTTTAATCGGCATTCTGCCTACCTCCTGCTGTGACTGGAGCTGACGATGTCGGCGAGCAGCGCCTTGGGAGACCTGACGTAGGCGGTTCTGCTGCGCAGGCGAAAGCTGGTGCCGCCGACGTTCAGCTTGAGCCACTGCTCGCCAGAGAGTTTGATCTGGCGAAGCTCCGCGTCGTCCAGAGAGGATGGGCTCGCCCCGAACGAGCTGTCCTCGAGCAGAAGACTCTTGGAGCGGCCGCAGTCGTGGTTGCTGTTCGTGGCGTGCTGCTGTTGTTGCTGGTGCTGGTGGTCGAGCGAGCCGAGGGCGAGACTCTCGCGGGGCTTGGGCGTCGTGTCGCGCGACGACCGGGATGGAGGACGCGACATCCTCGGGGAGCCGCCGGCGCCGTGGGGCGCGACGAGCGTCTGGTCGAGCGTCACAAGCTGCGAGTGCCTGCGCTGCCCCTGCGACAGCCTAAATATATTGCGGGGATTCTGGGCGCCGAAATGGGCGATTCTTTGGAAATCTCGTTCTCGCTCGGCTCGTTAGACGAGACACCCGATTTCTTGGCCGTCAGGCGTCAACACCTATAGGTATTCGCCGGGGCGGGCAAAAGCCAGGGCGGCGGCGAGGGGGCGTGCGCGCGCGGACGAGTCGTCAGGGGCGCAGAGGCTCCGCTAAGTGGGCAAATCCAATTTGTCGGCCGCATGCTCTCAACCTCTCTCCATCGCTCGCGTTGAAATTCATTACGGGTCTCCTCCTCCTCCCCCTGGCGGGTGCGCCGTCAAATAATCGGCGGCGGCTCGTCGCGACGACGCCGCCGCCGCCGCGGGGCCGGGGTTGAATGACAGCCGCTAAGGAATGGCCTGCTCGGCGGCCCGTTGGATTGGCCCTGCCACTGCCACGGTGACCGAACGGCGCGTAGGCACCCCAACCCCGGCGCCCACTCGACGCAGCTCAAAGGCGCGCATAACTCAGAGGGCATCGTGTGGCCGGGAGCGAATGTTTATTACAAGTGCGTCCTAATCCCCCAGACGCCGCGGCTCCCAGGGCCTCTCTGATTAACCGGGCCGCTTCTGGCCGACGTTGCACGGCCCGCAAATTGGATTCGGTTTGCCACGACGACGGAAGCGGAAGCCGTTCCCGTCCGCATTACACCTCTAATTTTTTTTCTTTGTTTTCTATCAGGACTTACAGCCGCCGCTTGGCTCCGCCGCCGCCACGATGCGCGTTCTGCTTCGAGCCAACCGTCCACATTCTTTTTTGACAGCGCCAGGTGCCGCACGCGGTCAAAAAGCGCGCGTTGAAAACCTCACTATATTTTCGGCAGCTGAGATGCCCGGCCAAGACTGGAGGTTAAGTCAACGAACGGCTCCCACTGCGCTGTGACTGGCGCCTAGAGGGCCGGGCAGCCAGACTGTTACATGCATTTCTGACTAGGCTGACACTGCCGCCTGAACAGGGGGCTGTGACGCAAATCGTTAGTGTCGTCGAAATGACTCTTGACAGGGGTCGGTGGGGGGGGGGGGTCTGCAAGAAGGAGCTCGACTCACCGCCGACTCATGACGTCCAGTCTGCAGGCCAGGGCACCACGACAAACCGCATACTTCTTCTGGGCATCGCGTCTTTATGGACGCATTGCGTATTTGTGCGCTAGCGCGTCACTATGCACAAGCTTGGTGCGTGCATCATACTGGCCAGGTGGACGGGCGGGCGCAGGTTTGGCCGTGACTTCCATTAGCCATGCAAAGGTCCCATTCAGCGGACCACGTCGAGTGGAAAAAATACTGAACGACTGCCCTAGGTATACGGCCGCCACAACCCTGGCAGACTCCCTTGCGCCTATCCATCTCGCTTCCCATCCCAGATATATTTACGGGCTATGATTAAATCCGGTGACGGAGGGCCCACTTCGTTTCCGGTCGGCGTGTAATTGATTAGGCTTACGCACGCGGCGAGCATCTTTCGGTCTTCCGCTCTCTCGCTTCTTAAAGTTTCCAATTTTCACTTCCTCGTCGTCGTCACGCCTCGTGGAGGAGGAGGCCGCAGTTTGGCTGGCGGCTATTATTGTGTCGCTTTTTTGACGCCACCTACACGAAATGGGCGTCGACGCCGCCGTGCCGACGTCGTCGACGACCGACAAAAGAAAGGGCGAAGGTTTAAGCCAAATAAATGGGCCGAGGAAATCCCCCGGGACGCGCGCGCAGCGGGCCCGCCTGCCAGGGCCAGGGGGGACCCGCCAGCCTGCCAGCGATGGGCCGCGCCAGCCGTCTAATGAATTGGGGCCATTCTAGAGCGGCGCGCCTGTTTCGGGAACACATATTCGCGTAGGTAGGCAGGCGCCAGCAAAAGCACAGCGGGAGATCCCTACTGCTGCCAAAGTCGCGAAGACGGCCTCAACGCGAATGCATAGTAGAGGAGCGCAGGCCAACCAAGAGCACACTAGAGCAAATATGTAAGGCTAGCCGCAACAATCAAGCAGCAATCCAGGGGGAGGGGGGGGGAGCGGGGTTGGAGGGTTGGACTCATGACGCGAGAGCACGCGAGCGCGAGCAGCTTTGAGTTTCCCCCAGAAAAGTTCTCACGAAGCGGCTATCCTTCCACGGCAAGACATTCTGACACAGAGAAAGGGCCTGGAAAGCACACAAAAGACGGAACACGCAAATGAGTATACACATTTGTAGTGTGTACGCACACTGAAGAAATGGCGCCTGGTGGACGGGAAAGAGGGCAAATAGCCATTAAAGCGTTCTTCAGTCCATTAAGGCTTGAAAGCTTCTTTGCACGCGGCAAAGTGACTCAAAAGTGCGAACATGAGAAGCCGTAGGTAGCAGTGGCAACAAAAAAAAAGAGCCTAGCAGTCGAAAGGAACTAGCATTTAAACGGGCAGTGGACACTGCACTGTACATACCCCCAAAGTACCAAACTACTGTAAATCCTGCCCCTCTCCAATGGTCGCCCCACCTTCCAACAAACGCCCACCATATGAGGCGGTTTAAAGTGAATCCCCTTCTTGAATCTCCCCCCCCCCCAATGTGCGCACAGGGGTGCGCTTGAAAGCACAGTGGTTTTCTGGAATGGTTTTCTGGTCAATACTGGTATTATTATTCTATTCCACGATTTGGCCCTGTTTGTTGCTGCACACACTAGAACTTATGCTTAGCGACTGTGGAAGGCGATTTGCACCTGCATCTGTATGATTTCAAGTTCAACACATCTGCTCAGCTTTGCTGCAATGCCATTTACCAGTTGAATTAATGAATCCCTCCCCCACATTCACAAGCACTGAAGTAAAAAATATATATCAAGTACACCATTGCTGTGCAGTATTGCAAGTCTTGATTTTATATATTTATGATAATTTTATAGAACATTTTAATGCATCTTTTGTTTCATTTAGGCACACCAGCACCAGCAATTGACTGGACATCATCCAGTGACTCAAATGTGGACACCATCGCCAATATTGCAACAAAACAGTCAGCAACAACATTTTCAATTGATAAGGTCACTCGGATACACAAAGGAAAGTATAAAGCTGTTGTCTCCAACATTCATGGCAAAGATGCGCTTGAGATAGAGTTGGACATTAAACTTTCCCCTATGCCACCTACACATCTGCTGGCAGACAGCTCAAAAGATGTTGTAAAGCTGACTTGGAAGCCATCAGCTGATGATGGAGGCAGTCCTGTTCGCAGTTTTTTAGTTGAACAAGAAAGGTAGTTTAAACATAACATCATACATTGTAGATATAAACAAAGCAATCTTTCAGAGACAACTCCAACATTTGGGACAAGGTGGACCAAACAAAGCAACCATTTGCCACATTATTTAGTCTTGCTCCTGGAAGCTACAGATTCAGAGTCAGAGCAGACAACCTTAATGGGACATCAGAACCATCCGAGCCTACAGAAACAGTTGAAATAAGACAATTTACACCCCCACCAGAAGTAGCTCCCCTCAAGAAAGAAGACCCAGACAAAGATGAAGACAAACGATCTGACAAGAAAAAGAAGTCAAAATCTAAAGGCACTGAAAAAGTTCAAAAAGATAAAGAGCATGCTGACAGCCCCAAAGAACAACAAACGGAGGCTTTAAAAACAGATGCTACTGAGCAAGAGCAAATCACAGAACCAAAGGAGAAAAGTGAGCTGATTGCAGATTACACTGCTGAAAAGATTGGTGTGAAGGAACAAGTTTCTACAAAAGGTGTTACAAAACAACAAGAATCATATGACAAACAAGTAAAAACAGTTGTGGATTACAAAGCTGTTGATCCAAACAATTTGCCATCTGACTTTACATCAAAGGTAAGGACTATTACATAGCAGTTATGCCCTGCAGAGTTGCAACAACAGGGATTGATACTTCAGTATGAGCTTTGTGAAATGCTGGGAGAAGGCGCTTATGGAACAGTGCATAGAGTGATTGAGAAATCAACTGGACAGGTATGCAATTAATGTTAGAAAAGATGTGAGATGCTGTATGCAGTTTGCATGTTGTGCATTGCATTGCAGCAGTAAACTTCATTCCATTGCATGTGCATTGCAGTAAACTTCAATTAGACTACTAATTAAATCTCGTGTATGAAGCAGGTGTGGGCAGCAAAAACAATCAAGATTGGCAAAGGATTAAACAAAGAAACCATTAAAGATGAGATTAAAATAATGAATCAATTGCATCATGACAAAGTACTGACCCTGCACGAAGCTTTTGACACTGGAAAGGAAATCATCCTTGTTGAAGAATTGTGAGTTAGAAAGCACATTATCACATCACATCACATCACATCACATCACATCACATCCATTGTAAATCGTTTTAGCATATCTGGAGGTGAACTATTTGACAAAATTGCTGAAGATGACACATTGATGTGTGAAGAAGAAGCAAGGAAGTATATTCATCAAATTTTGCTTGCATTAAAGCATATGCATCACAAAAACATTGTTCATCTGGATTTAAAGGTGGGTGCACAGACAGAGTCGACAAATAAACAATAATGAAACTCACATGGTTGCATCATTGCTTCAGCCAGACAACATTCTACTCTCATCCAGTACAAGCACAAACATTAAACTCATTGACTTCGGATTGGCTAGAAAGTTAGAACCAACGAAAAAGTTGAAGCTTCTGGTGGGCACTCCAGAGTTCTGTGCTCCAGAGATTATCAACTCACAATCAATCAGCTATGCCACTGACATGTGGAGTGTTGGTGTCATTGCTTATGTTCTGTAAGTGACTTCCACTTAACAGAGTGTCCATTGATTTTTACTCAGCTGCAATTACCTAACTAAACTGCCATTTGCCAGATTGAGTGGTCTGTCACCATTCTTGGGGGATAATCTGGAAGAAACACTGCAGAACGTTGCAACAGCTGACTGGGACTTTGATGACCCCAACTGGGACGATGTGTCTGATGAAGCGAAAGAATTTATCTGCAATCTCATGGTGAAAAGCAGAAGGTAGGCAGAAGGACAGTGATTGTAAAATCGTGTGTTTCAGTAATCAATATACTGGCATATCTCATAATGAGCACATTTCCTACTCCTTTCAGACAACGAATGACCGTGGATGAAGCACTCAATGACCCATGGATAGTGGTATGTTGCATGATAATTTTAATGTTCAGTTTTGTTTGTGTGCACTGTGTTTGTCCCTTCTAGAAGCTGAGCCTCCTTACGTTCCAGCAGCTCAACGATTATGTTCAGGTGCTGTGACTGGCCAATTTTTGTTTTCGTTTTGTTACCTACATTTACATAGACAGCTACAAAAATCACAATTCAAAACCGTATTTTTAGAATAAAAAGCAAAAGCGGTCGAGAATTCCTTCAAAGTCAAAGAAGGCGTTTATGTGGCGCAAGCGCTGGTCTGACGAGCTGCTGCCCATTGGAAGAATGGCCAAAAAAGCTGCCATGTTCCGCCAAAAGACCATGGACGATGTCGTTGAAAGAACTGTGCAGATGGGTGCGTGCACCTTTTTCAATTATTTTGATGTTTATTTGATTTTTGTTGTTGCTATATTAGGGCAGGTCGGAAAATTAAACGGATCCGTTTCAGAGCTTCCTGACCATTCTCCCAAAGTTCTGCAGCAATTGGAAGACATCGTGGCTGGCGTGGGCGATCTCATCGCTCAGCTAAACTGCAGAATCGATGGACAGCCTCAGCCCAACATCGAATGGTTGGTACCATTTTCTGCCCAATACTTGAAACATTTTAGCTTGTATCGTACGATTCAGGCTCAGAAATGGTCAGCCACTGCCAGAACTGCCGGAAAAATTTAAAGCGGTGCAGAAAAATGAGGAAATCAGTTTGAAAATTCAAAATGTCGAATTGGGTGACAGTGGCGTCTACACATGCAAGGCCACGAATGAATTGGGCTCTGCAGAAACATCTGCAAAATTGGAGGTTAAAGATAACGAAGAGGACAAAAAGAAGTTGGTCAAAAAGGAAAAGAAACCAAAGAAGAAGAAAGGAATGGAAGAGGTAAATCCTTGGTTTATGTTTTTATGTATTTTGCCATTTGCCTAGCTAGATATAGGTGTGTATAACGACAAATGTTTGTCTGGTCCTACCGGTATGCTTGTATTATTGTGTAGTAAGCACTATCTGCTATATTTTTCTTGCTCAATAAAGGTCACAAATTTGCATTGTTTCTTACAGGTTGAGGAGGTGAAGCAAGGCCCGCCCCAGTTCCTGTACCCTCTACAGGACCAAACTGTGAAGTGTGGCGAGTCGTCGGTGCTGACTGTAACCAACACCGTTCTCCCAGAGCCCGCAGTCCAGTGGTTCTGCAATGGCCTACTCATCGGAGAAGCTGACAGCCAATACGTGCAGACCAAGAGTGACAAAGGTGTGTCAAGAGCTACTGTGGTGGTGGTGTTGGGGGGGGGGGCAGGAACTTTTTTCCACTCACCCCCTAGACTTTCAACCTGTGTAAAAGTGAGTACATTTTACTGTTTGGAGATCTTTTCAGTGTCATAATGTTGACTTGTTTCTGTTTTTTTAAGACAAAATGGCCTACGCAATAACAAACTAATGTTGGAAGGAGGTTAATGTACTCATATTGAAACATTTTTCACGTTCACAGATTTATACACTTGTTTTGTCCGTTTTTTTGTCATTCACTGTGTTTGTACTTGTTTGAGGTCGTTTCGAGTTGTTCATTGGCGAGGTGGTAGACTCGGCGACGTACTCCGTGCGGGGAGAGAACGCATATGGAGATTGTGAGAGTCACTGCACCATCACTGTTGACTTTGACACTATGAAGCTCTATGCACCCATCCTACTGCAAAGGTGCGTGCGACTTTTGATAATGAAATGCATCAGCAAATCACTAGTTCTGCTATAGCTATACTTTGTCTTATTTGTTATGCCACAGTGAACAAATAAATAAACATGAGAAAATGCATTTTAGCTTATCCGACGCAATGGAGAGCACAGCTGGGGAAAGCGTAAAGTTCTCCATCTCAGTCGACGCGAATCCAGCTCCTTCAGTCAAGTGGTTGGTGTGAACCTGTTGTTTTGGATTTGCATTGTTCTTGTATACCGACGAATATTTCACCAAATTTTCAGGTACAAAAATGGTGAATTGTTGGCTCAATCAGACCAGCACAGCATCCACTCGGACGACATTAAAATGACGTATCAATTGACACTGATGGAAGCTTCTTTGGGGGATGAGGGTGAATATTCTGTGAAAGCTGAGAACTGCCGGGGAAAAGACAAGGCATCTTGCAATCTGATTATCAAAGGTTTTTCTTAAGCCTTTATCATTGCCGTATTATGCCGAAGAACTCATGACAGTGGGAAAATTGATAGGCCACTGTGTGAAAATGTATGTCTGGGAGGTGTTACCATAGTTTTCCAAATTTTCTTATGCGATTGCTGTGTACTGCATGCCGACGGCACTTTTTTTCAAAATTGGTGTAATTGTTTAGAAGCGTCGACGGAGTCCTCAAAGCAGCCGGAGGGCGTCGCTCCCAAGATCCGCCTGCAGCTGCAGAACCGCACTCTGCCAAGCAACTTTGGTCTGAGTCTCATCTGCTCTGTGGCCGGGAGTGTGTCGCAAGTGATTTGGACCAAGGATGAAAAGCCCGTCGGCAAGAACGCGGTCGTAAAGGTAAATCAATCAATCGTTTATCATGGAATTGTATTTCCATTGTATTTTCTGTTTGTGCAAGAGTATAGACCTTCCATGGGCCACGGACTGTTGTGCGTTTGTCGAAAGAGCGATATTCAGCGCTCTGTGAAACGTTTTTTTGAGTAGACTTAGGCAATATAAGTCAGAACTCTTGTTGTCAAGAGGGGTGTGGGGTGTTCTTTCAATCACTTCTCAAGAAGGGTTCATTTTGTCAGACAGCGGCCTCTGGTAGCGGTGTGGCACTCAACCACAAAACAGCATTTATTCACGGTGTCATAGATGCAACCAAATATCGATTGATTTTAGTTCGAAGACAACGTCTGCCAGCTGGACATCGACTGGGCGACCGAGGCTGACAGGGGTGTGTACAGATGTGAGGTGTCCAACCCCTTCGGCAGTGATGCGACGACGGCCAAAGTGGACGTTCAAGGTGACTCAACTTCGCACTGTCAAAACGTTGTTGACTTGATTGGAGTTTGGAATTCTTTGAATCGAAGCGAACTCGTAGATCCTGCCCATAGAGAAAACCATGGTTACACATCTGGACAGCTCTATGAGATTACACTACACTTGCGCATTTGGTGCTAATCGGTCGTGTAAATACTGAAATTACCAAGTTTCGTGTTTATTGAAGAAAAAACGGTTGTCGATGCGTTGTTCAGCGGAAGAAAAGCCAAAGCCGAGCAAGCCCAGGTTCACAGAGTTCCTCACCGACCATACAGTTGGCCTCAATGGTGACGTCATACTGGAGTGCCGGGCCGTTGGACAACCCGCGCCCGAATTCCACTGGTGACGCACCGCCACGCGCACGCACGCACGCACGCACGCACGCACCGGCACTCACGCACGCTGATGGCCACCCAGGGCGAAGGACGGCCTCCGTTTGCTGGTGGAGGAGCGACGAATGTCGGTGTCGACAGACGCGGCGCAGGGCGCGTGCCGCCTCTACCTGGGACAGTGCACCGCCTACGACGCGGGCGAGTATTCGTGTGAGGCGTTCAACCGAATCGGCAAGGACTTCACCCACTGCCTTCTCAGGGTTCACGGTACGTACAATGCCCACGAATTGGCATTGACGATGGTATACATACGTACGATTTCGCGATTTCCGTTGCTGATGACACTTCCAAAACTTCCGTACAATGCGTACAGCACTTGCATTGTTCGTCGCCTTCTGAAAGTTGCGATGCTTGCAGACTATTCCGAAGGAGCGAAGAAGCAGATGACACTCTCGCCGCAGACGCATTCGCAGCAGCGGGAGATCTCTCCCTTCACCGGCGTCAGAGTCACCAAGGTGCCCGCGATCGTCCGCCAGCTCAAAGATACCGCCGTCAGCAAAGGTATCGCATACTATATAGGTACCGTACCATGCATGTGTATGTATGGTATGCACAGTACCTACCTACAGTCAATTGTGTAAATAAAATCTGCAATCGGCACGATCGAGTCGGCTCGCGGCCGGCTCGATCCCCCCTTATAGGATCGTGCCGCTGCGAGCCGCATGTTGGAGGATAGGGCTGCCGTCCCACCCACTCAGCCACTATGAGCCGCGCTCGCGCCGCGGGAGTGCGTAGATTGCGGAGTGGGCGGCGGTGCCTTGTCCATGCCCACTCCCTCCCAACTGCTGGCCGCTACGACTGCTCGGTCCTGCAACACACGTTGTGTGTGTTGCATGGTGTACGGAAGACACTGCGTGTACGGGTCTTCAGTCCAGCAGAGAACCGCCGCCGCCCACTCCGCAATCTACGCACTCCCGCGGCGCGAGAGCGGCTTGTAGTGGCTGAGTGGGTGGGATGGCATGCCTATCCTTCATCATGCGGCTCGCAGCGGCACGATCTTATAAGGGGGATCGAGCCGGCCGCGAGCCGACTCGAAAGTCGATTTTATTTACAAAATTGACTGTATGTGGGTCGGCCTATAAACAAACATGCGTTGTTGTACATCCAAACGTTGTGTATTTCCCTGTTCCCTTGAGGAACGCGTCTTATGCAAGAACCGGCACCACTTCATTCAGGTCGCCAGATCCTCTTGGACTTTGAGATCGACGCGGGTGGTCTCGAGGCGTCGAGCATGCGACTGACCTGGTTCAGAGACGGCGCGGAGGTGGTGGAGTCCAAGCTGCTCAAGACCTTCTTCGACGGCCGCGAGGCGCTGCTCAAGGTCTTCCAGAGCGCTCCCCAGCATCAGGGTCTCTACAGATGTGACGTCACCATGGTCTCTGAGGCCAATGCTGCCGTCACCACCACAGTCAGCACGCACTGCAGGGTCACGGTGCTGGAAGGTGCGTGGGCGGAATAAAATACTGAGATGAAAAACACTCTAATTGGCCCTCTGGGATTGTTTGGGTTAGTTAGTGACGGAGGGGGCAGGAATAGAAGGCCTTGTGGTCGATGTGACCCCAACCCTCATGAGTATGGCGATCCATCCAATTCTCCCCGATCTGATTCACTCGATTCACCAGCTTTACCCGATTACCCAATTTAAAACGGCCCAATTCACATGGGAGGCTATGATAAAAAGACGGCCGAATTGAGTGAAATGTCAAGCGCGTTCGCAGTGGCAGTTGGTTGCCTAAGTTTGAGGTAATTATGGTTGCTGGTGAACGTTTCATTGCATTTTTCAGCAGAATGTTTTGTTGGTCGCTTTTATTAACCGGGATAATTGTTGATTTTGTGACTGTACATCACTTTCAGACGGCCACGAGGAGTCGCTAGCGAATGCGCCGAGATTCGTGAGGAAACTGAGCGATTCGACCGCCAACGAAGGCGACGCGGCACTGTTCGAAGGCGTCGTCGAAGGAATCCCTCTGCCCGGTGCGCTGCGTCTTGTTGTTGTCACACTGACTCTAATAAAAATTTCTCCAATAGAAATCTTAGCTGCCGGGTTTTTGGGAGCATGGACAGATCCAGGGGGGTGGGTGGGTTGGTTGAGCCAGCCCCGTGCGCCATTCATTGAGTTTTTTGAGTACAAAACCGTTGGTTACCACCATCCAGAAGCGAGTTGGGCGTTCAATGGACGCGCTTTGGATCGTTCGAATCTGCCGGAATCCGTGGAGATCAGCTCTGAGAGCCCAGAGGGTGCCATCAGTGGGCGTCGGATTCACCGGCTGCGCATTGGGCGCGTCAGCAGCGACTACGCAGGCACCTATACACTGCGAGCGGCCAACGAACATGGCACCGCGTTCAGCAATGCGCAACTGCAAGTCGCAGGTGCGTTGGAGTAGACCAAAAAACTTATAATTAGACCCGGGGGCAAACTGTTTTCTTGGGAAGGTATGAGGGGATACTAAGCAATGGAAGCGGAAGCCATGGGGTGTTTGGGAGACTTTATTAAACTAAAAGTTTCGGTGCTGGGGAAGAGGACAGAGAGGCACACTGTTTATGCCACTTTAGTCGCATATATGTAAATACGTTTCGTGAAACATTTTCCTGTGCTAAAATCAAACCTTTGCAACCACTTTACCCATAATGTAGAACGCAGAAAAGGGTTGTGTATAGGTTTTTTTGCGCGCCTTTCTGCCCCCCCCACCCCTTCCCTCAAATCCCGTACATCAGGTTTGGACCTCAAAAATTGAATCTTGATTCTACAATGTCTACAAGGTAGGTACTCAACTTCATAATCTTACTACTACTGTGCTGCTGAATGTATACCGTAAATCCTCCAATAGAAGCCCCGTTCGAATAGTGCACCCAACCCCTTCCAATAGTGCCCCCCCCCCCGGGGGTAAGGAGTATGTCATGTCATGTGCCTTTTTGGGCAAAAATAAAGTGGTAGGTACATTTATATCGTGCACACACACTACTACTAACCAATAAAAGTGCGTTTCAGCAACTATTAACGGTAAATCCAATAAATGTGGCCAAAATCATCGAAATCGCTGAAAAATCGGCAGTTTTAACAGCGAAATTAGCATTACCATTTAAAATTGTTAGGTTGAAAGTATGGAATCCCCCCTCCAATAGTGCCTCCGGGTAAAGAGAGGTTGAAATAATAGTGCCCCGGGGGCACTATTGGAGGATTTACCTCAATTTTTGTTTAGAAAAGAGCCAGTTATTCCTGGTGCCGCCTCCAGACGACATCTCCGTTTTCGAATCTGACACTTTTGCCATCGTTGGAAAGTGCGCCGAACACTTAGTGCATTCCGGTGAGTCAATAGTCATAAGTACCTACCGTAAATCCTATAATTAGCCCCCCCAATAATTAGCCCCCCCCCCCTATAATTATACTTGAGTTTGACTTTGAGTTAATTTGAGTACTTATACTTTGAGTTAATAAGCCCCGACCCCTATAATTACGCCAACTCCTTAAATGAATCATCGTCTGAAAGGCAGAATTTTCCATGTCTGGGTGTATGTATGGTCGCGTATGTGTGTATGTATGTGCCTGTATGTGCATGTGAGACTGTGTGAGAGTGTGTTAGAGTGTACCAACGTGTGTGCGCAGCGTCTTTTTCCCTTAAAAATCGCCTCTACGCGCCTCTTCGCCCACAAAGGTTCCCACGCATCGACACTTCCAGTTTATAACCCCCCCCCCCTACAATTAGCCCCCCCCCACTATAATTATACACCCTCCTAGAGCTCGAACGGGGGGGGGGCTCTATAACCCTATGATTGGGGGGGGGGGCGAATTATAGGGTTTACGGTATATCTAAATTTGAATTAATGTACGCAATTTGTTTCATCATTCCATTCCGCATAAATGTTTCTCAAGAGATTTAAAACAATCCGATTAAAAAGTTAGCGGTAGTGAATAGATGTTGCATCTGTCGAATTGCTTGCAGTGGTCTGGAGCAAGGACGGCGTCGAAATCGCCGTGAATAATCGTTTAAAATTCGAATTTTCTGATGGACAAGTGAAATGCACCTGTGAAGACGTGACAGTGGAAGACGGAGGGCTGTACGAAGTGACGCTCGTCGGGGAGGGACTGACCACAGAGAAGGCTGCTACAAGAGTCACCGTCAGCCCAAGGTAGCCGGCAGTTGACCACCCTATTATACAACTGTAAACGCGTGAAGAAATGTGCAGAAACATTCTGCACCAACATAGCGTCAAAAACAGGTGCTTTGGTCAGTAGGGTCAAAATGGTGCTTTTCAGTGTTTTATGTACGTTCAACACTTTTGCAGTAGCAGCATTGTACTACCTACCTACATGTAGCTCTTGTAAAGCCCGCGAGACTATTCCAACAGAGCTTTCTGGAGCCCAATTTGCATTGCGCTATCCTTATTGTGAGCTGGAGCAATTTCCACACAAAAACATTAGCCTTTATCCCACTGTGAGTAAGTAACTATAATTTCTGAAACATTTTCGAACTTTTCAGAGCGGTGACAAGTGGCGCTCTTCTTAAAGCGGTAGTGGAAGGGCCGGACGTCTCTGCTGCTGGTGGGAGTGTATTAAACTTTTTATTCTAAGTAAAGTTTAGTGACTAAATATACAGCAATGAATTGTTCAGAGTCGGCGGGAGAGTCCTCACCGCTCAAGGGCAAGCCTCCCTTGGTACGATGCGCTACCAACTCAGTTCTAATTATTAATTAGAAAAAGAATGAATGTGTCTCGCTCAGGTGTTGGTGCCTCTGAAAGACAAGTCGGTAGAGGAGGGCGGAGACGTCCATTTGACTTGTCGCATTCTTTCGGAACCCAAAGGCAAGGCGAGGTGGTTCAAGGCCGGAGTTAGGCTGCAGTTGGTTTTTTGCCTGTCTTTTTATTTTTTAACGTATGGTATTTTGATCCTTATGTGTCCTTATGCGCGCGCGCACGCACGCACGCACGCACGCACGCCCGCACGCACGCACGCACGCACGCACGCACGCACCGGAGCATGGAACAGTGGCGCATTGATTGCAGCGTGGAGCGTGGAAGCGTGGAGTTCCAGTGCAGCGAGCACTTCGCCTACCGTCTGGCGCTCAAGGGATGCTCCGTGGGGGACTATGCCGTGTACAAGATTACCATCAGCAATGAGTTCGGTACCGCCGACAGCGAATGCCGACTCGTCGTCCTCAGAGGCGGCGTCGACGAGGGAGGTGGGCACTGCGCCTTTCTCCCGTTCTTCGTTCTTTCCCCGGTGTAGAGCAGCGTGCCATCGGTGCACAGCATCGGACTCTGTCTGTGCCCGTTGTGACAATGCCGTCAGTTCGGCATATGTATCATGAGCTGTGCTCGATTCAGCGCCGTCGACGGCAGGGCGCCGACAGACAAAGCCGTACGGTCCGCAGCGTCGTCTGAGCCGTCCGGGGGAGGCGCCCGTCTTCCTACAAGGTCTCACCGACTACCAGTGGCTAGAGGGGCAGACAGCGGCTGTCGGTGGCAAGTCCTACAAAAGTGAGACCTGACCCGCGTGCGTGCGTGCGTGCGTGCGTGCGAGCGCGCGCGCGCGCGCGCCCGTGCTCGCGTGCGTACTCGAGGGCGTGCGTGCGTGCGTACTCGCGGGCGGGCGGGCGTGCGTGCGTGCGTGCGTGCGTGCGTGCGTGCGTGCGTGCGTGCGTGCGTGCGTGCGTGCGTGCGTGCGTGCGTGCGTGCGTGCGTGCGTCCGTGCGTGCGTGCTTGCGTGCGTGCCAGTGTGTTCACGAACTGCCGCCTTCAGAGAAGCGCCACAGTCTTCGCCGGGCGTCGGCGCTCGAGGTGAACGCCGAGGAGGCGCAGGAGGTGCAGAAAGGTTTGTCGGTCGTCTCTTCTGAAAACCGGTTTGTCGGCTGGTGTAAACCGTTTTGATGGCGCTGCAGCGCTGGAAGAAGTGCGATCCGCAATCGCTTCGCGCAACGGCCGGGGTTCCTGCGCGCCCAAGTTCCTGCTGCGCCCCAAGCCGAGCAAGGAGATCGAGGAGGGAAAGTCCCTCAGACTCAAACTCGCCGTCTCCGCGAACCCACAGGCACAAGTATGTACGACTGCCTATTCATTTGACACCCTCTCTCGGTCATCCCCATACGCATCCGGTCTGCAAGCTGTGCCCGTATCCCTGTTTAGTTCGCAAAATGTTTCGCTTGCTCAATGTAGGTGACACTGGATTAGAGTTACAGGTACATACTTTGAGCTCGAGCACCTTACGAAAACAAGTTTCCGCTTTGGTGCATAAATGTATCAGAACCAACTGCCCTGTCTCTAGCTGGTGTGGACCCGCGGCGGGGTCATCGTGGAGACGGGTAACAAGTACTCGCTGTACAACGACGGCGACTTCAACTTCCTCGAGGTACACCATGTCTCCGCCTGCGACGAGGCCCTCTACGCCTGCCACGCCACCAACTCGCTGGTACGTGCGTCCAGTGTCCACTGCAGACCAACAGTCGCCCAACAGGCAGTTATATTTACCCACACCCGCTCACCACTTCGACCGGAATAGGTATGCACTGTGAAGCATTGGGGCACGGTACTTTCTTGCCCGTAAAGGGCATACCATACCGGCTGGTTGCAAAACAATAAGACTGAGAGAACGAAGAGATGATGTTGCAAGCAAATTCGATCAACACAGCCGTACTGCGTGGAGATTACGTAATCTCTGTGAAACAGTTTTTTGGCGAGGGGATGAGCACACACCCCTGTCTCGCGGCAAAAACCGCTGGCGAAATTCCCAATCGCATACATCCGTGTAAAAGAAACAGCTTTCGTCGTCCGCAAAAACAACCTATTCCGCTGTGTGCAGGGTTTTTGCAAGGTGACGACGGAGCTGCGCGTGACGGCGTCGACGGGCGAGAGGCGCAGAGAGCAGTACGAGAAACCCGAGTTCGTCGAGGTGCTTCCCGGCAGGACGGTGGTGCGTGGCACGCGCGTACGCACCGGCACGCACCCGCGCGCGCACGCACGCACGCACGCACGCACGCACGCACGCACGCACGCACGCACGCACGCACGCACGCACGCACGCACGCACGCACGCACGCACGCACGCACGCATCGGCACGCACGCACGCACGCACGCGCGCGCGCGAGCGCGCAACACGCAGCGCAGCAGTGGCTTTCCGGCTGCAGGCGCGCGCTAGCGACGCTCCGTTGCGGTTGGAGTGCAGCGTGAGCGGGCGACCCATCCCGGCGGTGGCGTGGCATAAGGACGGCGCCGAGCTGGCCGGCGACGGCGGCGACTACTCCGTGTTCTACGACGGAGAGTGCTGCACCCTTCAGTTGCACAGTCTGCACAAGCAACGACACAGCGGCAGGTGCGCTCGCTTGTGTGGGTGTGGGAAGCGAGGGCGGCAATGGATGGAGTGGACAGTTGAGTGAGACAGGGTCCGTCAGTGACTGCTGTTGTCGTTGAGCTGTGAGCTTTATGCTTGGCGATGAGCTCTATGTTCTCGTGAGGCACGCCTCTTGCTCTTAGGTACACGTGCCGCGTGTGGAACGCGCACGGGACGGCGGAGACGACGACGTCGCTGTCGATCGAGGACGACGCCGACGACGCCGACGCGCAGGCGGCCGGCGGAGGCGCCACCGCAGCGGCCATCGTCGCAGCTCGGCGCAGCAGCGGCCGCGCGCCCCAGTTCGACCGGAGCAGCGAGCTCCTCTGGACGGCCAAGGACGGGGACGCTGTCGTGCTGGAGGCGCGCCTCAAGAGAGGTCTGCCCAGCCCCATACCCTTTCTTCATGACCACATGCAGCCACGCATTCGAGCAAACTGTAGCACGCGCGCCCCAGTACTCACGCGGATGCGCGGGGCGCACGCGCCAGCGCAGAGCCGAGTGTCCATTCGCAGGCGCGCATAGTCAGTCGCTGTCGGTGTCGTGGCGTCGGGCGGACGGCGAGGAGCCGTTGGCGGACAGCGCGGCCTTCCGGCAGTCGTTCGCGGCCGTTGGCGGCCTCTGCCGTCTGGCCATCGAAGATGTTTTTCCCGAGGACGCTGGCCAGTACCTCTGCCGCGCCAGCAACGCCCATGGAGAGGACACCGTCCTTTGCACGCTCGTCGTTGGCACCGGTCAGTCATCGATTTTTTTTTAATTGATTTTCTGCCGGGGAGCTCGAGGGATTGCTGCAGAACTTGTTGTTTACTTGTTGATTGGTTCGCAAATGAATGAGCAGTTCTTGGCCTTGTTTCTTTGCATGTCACGAAAGAAAGGAGTGAATGAATCCACAATGGCACCTACTACACCTACTACTACCTGGCAAAAGACGTGGTATAGCACTGATATCTTTATTTCACGTCGCACGTTTGATAAAAACTGTCTTTTGTTGTTGTTTTTTTTTGTTCTCCCAGAGAACTTCTCCGACCAGCGTTGCATAAGTACAACAATTATTGCTCTAGTGAAGCATTTGGCCTCGCGGCTGTTGGTTGCTGCAGCTCGTTTTACTTCTTCTACTAATTGAATTTGTTGGTCATAGCTTTGTTATCGCTGTCGGTTTTGTTTTAGACAGTCGCTCGACGCTTCGCTTCCGTTCGTTTGTCCACACTCTGTCGCGGTTCATGTTTGATCCGGCCAATTTGGTTGCTAAGCTGGCCAAACAAGTGTGTTTTTTTTTTGTTTTTTTTTTTATGTTGTTTATTTCGATATGCCTATACATATTGCGTGCACGTTGTACGATTCGATACAGACAACTCGCCCCCTCAAACGCAGTGAAGATCAACCGAACGACGCACCTGACAAAATGCAGTGGAAATCGGTGAAGTTTGTCGATGATCGTGGAGGGTGATTGGACAGTGATTTCTCCGGTGATTGACGAGATATCGGACCGACATATTCGATTTGCAGTGATCCACTGAGCTCTGTTTTCCCTATCCCTTTCTCGATGGATGCAGTCGCGTGCGTAGGTGTCGCCCAACCGTGTAGCAAAATATTGCAGTTGAAGTTTTTTTTGTTGTTGGATTAGGGTAAGGGCAACGCTAGGAGGCCGTCAATGGCCCATATAACATACCCATCTCCATGACGCCTTCATGGACACGGTATGTACCGTACATGTACATCTACAAGGACGATGTCCAAGCACTAAGAGAGGGCAGAGTTGCTTTAAAATATTTAAAATAACACTTAGGTAGGTATGTAATTGTTGCAAGCGCTGGCGATGTGGTTGTAGTCTGGGAAGAAATGATCAGCAAATGGTTATGATTCGGTTGCTCAGCGGAGCTGAGCTTAGTAAGCTTCGACGCGCGCGACACCTGCCAGCGCACTCACTATTGCTACGGACTGTCGGAGGAAGACGAGTGGCCGCTGTGCCGTCCCCCACCCTGCGGAGGCACTCAGCTGCCAGTGGACGGCACGTGCGTCGTGCCGTCAGGTGGCTCTGTCGAGCAGAACCCAACAAGAGCGTGCGAGCGAGACGAGGACTGCCTTGGGCAAAGCCAGTTCGACATCTGCGAAAAGGGTCCGCCTAAAAATACCGTAATTCCTCCAATAGAGCCCCCCTCTAATAGTGCCCCAACGTAAGGCAACGGTTAAGTACACTGCCCCCTACAATTGTGCCCCGGGGCTAAGGGGTATGTTGTGCCACGGCCACGTGCCTTTTATGGGCAATGTACCCTCCTCCCCCCCCCCTCCAATAGTGCGCCTGGGTAAGGAGAGATTGAAAGAATAGTGTCCTGGAGGCAGTATTGGAGGATTTACGGTACCTACATACATATAGCCAGCTAGCTATCGATTTTCTGCCGTGGCAGACGGACGGACGGACGGACGGACGGACGGACGGACGAACGGACGGACGGACAGCTAAATTTTTCTGCTGGTTCGTTCGTGTTCCAGGAGTGTGCACCTGCTTCGACCAGTCGACGGATCCGCCTCGGAAGCCGAGGGACTATTGCGGAGCGAGTTGCTTTCTCGACGAAGTGCGTGTCAAGAACCGCTGCGTCAAGTCCCTCCGACTAGGCGACGCGTGCGAGGAGGAGGAGGAGCAGGAGGGCCAAGTAGGGCCGGCTCAACGGTGTCCCGCCACCAGCATCTCCCGCCACCGCGGGCAAGTGCCCGTGCGACTGTCACCACGTTGCCGTTGGGGACTATGTACTTGTGCGATTATGGTAAGGCGGCTGCGGGGGGGGGGCATACCTGTAGCCGGGTCTGGAAGAGTGGGGGGGGGGGGGGTAAACGGTCGAATTCTGGGAGGTGTCTGGAGCAAAAAGTGGGGCGAAGCTGGCCATGCTTTTACCTACTGGTACTTTTTGGTCAAAATGGGTATAAATAGCGTTCAAACAGTGTTATTTAGCTGTTTTATGGTCATGTAACACTGAAAACCACTGAAAAACACCAACATTTACTCACTTTTTATCATTTTAGACAGAGTGAAAATCCCTTGGGAAAATTCTGGGGGGTTGGGGGGTTGGAAAATATGGGGGGTGACATCCCCCCCGTTACAGGTATGGGGGGTGTGCCACTCCACGCGTTTATAATGGGAGCGCGCGAAAAGGTTTTGCGCACTCGCTGCCGCTAGCTAGACGCTAACGCTTATCTATTTGCATCAAAATTGGGGACTAAGTAGGAAATTTCATCTCCTCCTGCAAGATGGTGTTATCATGAGAGACGAAATTTAAAAATCTGAAGGACTGCGATTACGGGTATTGCCCTGAATTATTAAACTGGTTGTCTCGCTTGCAGCGACGGTCTGCTTCGGAACAAACCGGCCACAATGCTCGCGTCGTTCTTTGCCGAATTGCTGGCCGATTCCAATTCCAAGGACAAACGGGTGCTGTGCGAGGATGCATACTTTTCCGATCTTCTCAGCAGCAAGAGCGGCAAGAGGAACGCGGAGCTGCTCGCCGACGCCTTGGCAGACGAGTGCCCAGAGGGTCAGATGTGCGAGCCCGCCACGTTCATCGGCGTCGGCATCTGCTGCGACTTTCCCAGTGCGTGCGTCCGTGCCTGCGTGCCTGCGTGCCTGCGTGTGTGCGTGCGCGCGTGCCTGCGTGCGTCCGTGCCAGATTTATGCGCCATATATTCTCGTTGCCACTTCCAGAGCCCTCCTGCCCGGTGGGAGCAGTGCCCCAGCCCGTTCGCTACTGCAACCCAAGGACGAGCGGTGCGACAATTCCACGCAGTTCTGTCACCGCTTCATTCAAGAGTTTGCCGGCCAGGCGCCCGTCTCGCCCAACAGCGTCTGCTGCCACCACACCCAAGGAGGCACCAAGGACGTCGCGACGCTCACCGACGTTATGGACCGTCAGTGCACGCACACACGCACGCACGCACGCACGCATACCAGCGTAATTGACGCGTTTTTTTTTAGAATTCCTGCGCAGTCTGTGAATTGTACGACGGGCCACAGAAGCTACAGTCAATTTTGTAAATAAACTGGACTTTCGAGCTGGCTCGCGGCCGGTGTCGCGGTATAAGTCATCCCCAGGCTAACTCATCCCCCCGGTTAACTTATCCCGGGATAAGTCATCCGGGCGGATGACTTATTCCCCAAAACGTGCGGGCTATGTCATCCCCCCAGCGGGCTAATTAATCCCCCCCCCCAGGCGGATGAAGTTGCATTAGGCGATGGGTGACGCGTGTTTAGTTTTCATCAACGCAAATTCAACAGCAGTTTTGGTGCTTGATTAGATGAGACTTGATCAGATGTAAACACAGAAAAAAAACGCAGAAAACATAGACTTTAATTCCGCCTAATTCGTACGGCATCGGGTTTACAAGATTTTTACCTACAAATGTGGACGTGTTATATAATGCAAGAGGAGTATTAAAAATGTAGAGTTGGGAAAATACGTTTTGATTTTGGACTGGCGTATTTTTTTTAAATACGGAATTTAAAAAAAAATACCTAATGTAACAAAATCTAAGCGTCGTAAGAATATACCTATGATGTTAAACAAATCGTTTTGTGGTAAGTCTAGCGGCTGTTGCGCCGTCTCCAATGCCTTCGAACTGGCAGCCACAATTACACTAAATTCCATGGGAGCCGTCGATGCAGCTGACTTACCTACTTAGCATTCAGCCCATATTTACTTAGCCATCAGCCATTATACGCAGCATGTCAGCCGTTTTACTGCTCGTTTACGTAGCAGCCGTTCAGCAGATTTATACTTCAATACAGCCAAATTTCCGGAGCAAATGCGCATCATTTACTTAGCAAACAATTCGATGCATTGCGCAGCCCATAGGAAGTCTACCTCTGCAAGTGGAACGTCCTCATGACTTTTAAGATAGGGATAAATTATTCCGGATAAATGGCGGAATAAGTCATCCGGGGGATGACGTATGATGACGTATTCTGGGGGATGACTTATTTCGTGACACCGGCTCGATCCCCTTATAAAATCGTGCCCCTGCGACCCGCATGTTGAAGGATAGGCCTACCATCTCACCCACTCTGCCACTACGAGCCGCGGTCGCGCCGCGGGAGTGCGTAGATTGGGGAGTGGGCGGCGGCGCCTTGTCCATTCTCCCACGTCTACCGCCTCCCTCCCTCCCAACTGCTGGTGCAATCTCACCTGGGAGCAGTAATAGGAACCGTGAAACTCAAACGCGTACACGCGAGTCCAGGCATTTTCAGCTGGAAAAGAATTCCAACTGCGACGAGAGACCAGCCGCGTCTCCGCCGTTTCTTTTAGTGTCAGATTGGCGCCGACTTCCCGCCAAATGGTGCCAGGCAACGAAATCATTTCGAACAAACTTTCGGGTTTTCCTATTTTACCTATTTGGGCTGTACACTTTTGTTCCGGAGGTATGTACAGTAGACAGGTTGGGTACTGAGCCCGTATTTATGAACGCAGCTACCCCCTAGCGCTAGCTAGCGCAAGCACTTGCTATGCTAGCTAGCGCTTGCGCCATGGTGTGATTCCCCTTCCCCCTACACGCCTACCTGTAGCTGAGGGTTCCCCTTTGGCTCAGGTCCTGTTTCAACCATACGCACGTACCCCTAACACTCCCACCCCAAAATGTTTCGTTTTTATTATTTTTTCACTGTTTATCTGTATCAACACTTCACGCAGCACGAAACAAACAGCACCAAATTTTTGTTTGGATGGCTTTATATGGCTTTATAATGGTAATCACTTGGAGAACGTGTACTTGATGAAGGAGGCGACGCAGGCGAGTATCAGGGCGGTTACGATAGGGGCCAACCAGTTGTCCAGAGCACTGCCAGAAGAACACAGCAGTGGTGACGACTCGCAAGTTTCTAAATTTCGACACTGTATTGCAAAGGGCACCTGCGTGTATCTTCATGCTGCGCACAAATCAATAAGTTGCAAATAATATGGCAATTTGTGTGCATGCTTTCACTTGCACATTAAATGAGTGTTAGTTTAGCTACATTCCTAAACGTGGGTGCTTGCAACATCTTGAACTACATGTTCCGCTGCGCAGATCAGTGCCTTGACTTAATGAGGCGCTTCAGAAGCAAGAGCCGCTTTAAAAGTCAAAAATATTTAGGAATTTTTTGTCGTTGTCACTTTGCTACAGCCCACAAGGATACGAATCACGCATGCAAAAACAGTTACCCACAAAGATTAGCCAATGAAGGTATACACGCTTACCACCAGTGTAGATAAGTTGGAATTCGCACTTTTGTTTCACCGGCTGCCACGCATGGCTGCAGCGGAAGCTAACCCAGTTCGCCATACGGCAGTAGTTGATGCAGTTTGACCCAGTGATGTTTTGTTCTGAAGTAACCGTTTTATTAAACAACAAGACAATGGGAGTGTATGTGTGCGGTACCCTATACGTACGTACCATGACTGCCGCTGTTTACTCGACAACAAATCTGTTTACCCGTATGTGTTGTTGCCTCCAGCAGAACAACGGAACAGTTCAAGTCACGCTGCACCCGCCACAGCACACATGTCCATCTGGATGGCTCTTTTGACTTCTCAACTTGTTCACACACATTTTGACAGCGCGTTTCGACCAGCTCGCTAGTCGTCACACCTGCAATGGTTCGCTCAGTGAAACAGTGCAATTGTTTACCGGTAAATGTACGCTGTTGCACGTATGTACGGTATGTACGGTTGAACTGTCTGGTGTGCTCAGTGCACTGGCTACCTGGTTACCCACCTCCAGCCGAATACAGGGATAGAATTGCGGTATACAGCCAGAAAACGGAAAGAATACAATACAAGTAATACAACGGTCCACAAGACTTGGGCAGTGTCACAGATTTTCTTTCAGATGTGGATTTGCCGAATACCGAATAAGGCTTCCAGGGTGCCCTACTTCCAACCTTTCCGCACCCGGATTCACTATTGGAGAGAGGTCACTATTGGAGGGTTTACTGTAATTGCTGTCAGTTCTGCTGCTGTGACGCATAACATGGAACGCGAAACGAACTTTAATTCCCCCTCTCCTCACCATTCGCCTGGCGCAGCGTCGAGCAGTACCACCAGCACACGGAGAAGCAGGCGAGCCATTCCGCGGTCGCTTTCATCTCCGCTACGCTTCTCTTTTATCCGTTTTTGTCCATGGCACTCGGCTCGGCTCGCACTGCCAGTTCCGTGAGGCGGCACATCTATGCGTAGCGCCAAAGGACAAAACCACTTATAGGCTCGACTGATTACGCTATTTAGAAGAGCGGCCGCAACGCCCGCTGTTCAAAGCGCTGCCGCTGCGCCCCAACTGCTGATGAATTGGCGCCGTTTAGACGCTTCAAAAAGGACAACCAATCAAGCTGGCGGAAAAAGAGGCAGACGCACCCACTGAACCTGGTGGGTAGAAAAGAAAGGAGGGGTTCGGCGCTGAGAAATCAATAGCACTTCCACTGAAAGCTGAGAGAACAGGACAGCTTACGTGCAAGTACTAGCTGACTATCTTGTCTAGCATGGCCTGGTAAACAAGCAGAGAAAGAGGCGAGTGACATGACATACCATAAATCATCCAATAGTGCCTTAGTGGACTGCACTTTCACACTCTCTTTGCCAGGGCGTGCTATTGGAAGTGGTGGTCCGCTACTGAAAGCGGATCTACGGTATTTGTTTCAACATGTCATTTATTAATGGGTGTGGCTGTGTAGAAACGAGGTGAATGCATTAATATTGCCCACATGTCGCACGATTCAACCGGCGTTGTGTGTATGTATGTATGTGTGTACTTCCCATACCCTGGGAGTAGAGTAGGGTATGAGGTTCACAGATGGAGGGTGGGCACTATTGAAGGATTTACGGTGTGTGGCATTTACGTCGAGATTAGCCGCCAGTTCTAGGTTCAAGACAGCCGGTACCAGACAGCGGGCTGGCTGACTGACGCGAAAACAAAGCGGATGGCTTTTGCTTCGCCGGATGGCTTTGGGAATACTGCCGCTGCTCCGCTCTGATGAGCGCGCGGTCTGGACAACTGCGAAGCTCGCACTATCATTGAGGGCACAACGAGAAGGCTGTAGGGTATATGAGGTACACAAAATTGATGTCGAAACTTTTTGGCATTACTTGTGGCAGCATTAGTGGGACGAGGAGGGTCGCATCAAGGAAAGAGTTTGAGAGCACTGTTGGCGTGCAAACTTGATTCTAAACGGAGCTATTCTAATTCCGTTCTGCCACTCAGACGCGTGCCTGCTAATTGGTGTGATGAAAACAATTGCCCATCCATTCTATTCGTACAAGAATACCTCATTAAGGAAAATTTTGCAGGTGGCTGCAAAAAAAGGAGAATATGTGACGCTCCTTTAGGCCCAGTTTGAAAAAACGCGGTATTAAAAGTAGCCACTTCATCAGATGATCAACTTCAGTTTGGACAAACCGTGTACAATCGAACCAAGCGCAGCAACACGTCACATATTCGGCGTTTGTTGTGCTCGCTTGGATCACTGGAAAGGCAGTCCAGGCTGCATGAGGACCGAGGCCTTTCATTCCTTGGACTCAGAGACGAGAGCGGGCCTTGTCCTTGACTGGACGTCTACAGATGACAGTTCCGTCCATAGGCACATGCTAACAGAAGCGGAACAAAGATGAACGAGAATCGAAGATTGAATGTAGGGTATACAATGTACTTGGTACTCAAGATCGTGAATTGATGGTGCATGTCACTTACTGTAACGGCAAGCCACATATTAAAAATTTAAGATGGGCAGGGTAGCGAAATTATTTATGCAGAATCTTTGGCTGTGTGCCCTGTCCATCCATACGATGCCTAATGAATGATGCGCATCGTCAGAGAGATGAAAGAGTTTGTGAGGGTGGATTGATAGTGGTAGTGTTGTGGCTGTGTGCGATGGCTCGCACAACAAACGCCGAATATGTGACGTGTTGCTGCGCTTGGTTCGATTGTACACGGTTTGTCCAAACTGAAGTTGATCATCTGATGAAGTGGCTACTTTTAATACCGCGTTTTTTCAAACTGGGCCTAAAGGAGCGTCACATATTCTCCTTTTTTTGCAGCCACCTGCAAAATTTTCCTTAATACAGTGTTTTTTCGTAAAAGAAAGATTAATCAAAAACTCACGCACGCACACATATACAAACCCACAGCAGCAGACCAGAACGGACGCATGCTCAGTGTTGCACCATAAAGCTTATGAAAAGCGTGTACCACTGTACACATTGTGCGTGCGTGTGTGCGTGCATGCGTGCGTGCGTGCGTACGTGCGTACGTGCGTGCGTGCGTGCGTGCGTGCGTGCGCGCGCGCGCGTGCGTGCGTGCGGGTGTGCAGATGTGTCATTTTCATGTATCAGGGGCTGTAGCGAGCATTCGTCCATAAATATTTTTCCCAGCTCAAAAAATTACCAAAATTCTGGTAAAAGAACCTAGAAAAGAGACAAAAAATGTGGAATGGACTGGAGACACTGCAGTAAAGCAACGCTGATGGGTTTCCCAAGGGGACACGTGCAAAGGCACAGGCAGGCGTTACTGGGATTCGAACCAGCGACCTCTTGATTTAGGGAACATGGTAAAAAGAAGAATGTGCCCAGTAAACCATAGCTGGCATGTAGCAAGAGTCCCTCCCGCGATTTCATTTTTTGATGTAGAGCATAGATGCCTGCGAGGTTTCCGTCCAATTGATGTAGGCGCGAGTGGGCGACGAACCAAGAAGCTTGTTATGTAAAGTGGGTCCTGCCATCTCCAAAAACTTCTCGGTAATGCACAAGCGTATGGAAGCGTGTTATGACTTAATCGATTCCCCCTTTGAATGCGCTTCTTTTGAGCTATCACGCGCCAGAATTCGTTCAGGAAATGGAAAATAAATGCACGATCATAGTTCCAAATTTTGCCCAAAATGGGGGTGCGCCAAGAGGGTCGAGCTGCGAAACATGGAAATCGGAGCGCTCCCATTCTCGAAAGTGACCTATTCCAGGTCCAGACGAGTAACTTTCATCATTACAGCACAGCTCTGCGACGAACGGTTGAAGCGTCTATAGCTAACAAACTTTTGGAACAAAACACCTAAAAAATGGCCTTTCGAAGAGGGCTGACAGGGACACGGGCATCGGAGCGCTCCCATTTGTCGAAAGTAACCTATTCCAAGTCCGTACGATTAACTTTTGCCATTACAGCACAGCGGTGTCACGAACGGTTGAAGCGCCTATAGGTCACAAACTTTTTTTGGTCGGATTTGCCGAAATTTTGGCACCCAATATCTCATTATGTGGTTAGAATTTCAAATGTCATGCAAGCGCCCCAGACATTCTTTGTAAAGCTGTTCACGAAAATCAAAAAACATTTGGGGGTTTACTCGGCTTTTTTTCGACTTTTACTCTTGTCGGGTTTTGGCCAAAATAAAACGACTATGTTTCGAAAAATGACCAAATCGGCCATAACTATAGATCCGAAGCACCTAGATAAATTTACCTAGGGGCACAAAATTGCCATCATATACTACGTGCTCACGCCAAGTTTCGTCCCAATCAACAGTAGCGTTCCAGAGCGGCGACCCTAAAAGTGTGTGCAGAACATGAAAAAAAAACACCACTTTTTTGGAACATTTTTGTACAATTTGTCTTAACGCGTTCGAGTACCAAAACGCGCGACGGCTCATTCGATTCCGGTCTAGAAGGCGGTTCTTTTGAGCTATCATTCGCCACAATCCGTTCAGGCAATCAAGAGTTATAAGCGACTGAAAATTCAACAAACCGCATTGAGGAAGTGCTCACATATTAGGGTTGTACGCTGCCGCGTACACCCTGATTTGTCGATACTCGCGGAAACAAACGGCCGTAGCTGACGAAAAAATCAATAAACAACGCTACACACAAATTTGGTCCAACAACGTCAACACCAGCCTCGCATAAACCATTCACCTACACGCGTTTAGGAGAGCCGATCAATCACCACTCAGCGAAATTGCCGCATTCAAATCAATACGGAACAACGCCTGCCTACATTGTGACACGCAAATACATGGTCCGTTATGGAGAAATTGTAGAAGTGATAGGTATGTACGTGAAAACAAATAGCGGAAACCAACGTATCTGGGGTATACCTATGTACGTGGGGCTGTATTGTTGAATAAAAACTGTCACGTGATCTTGGCAATGCCACGGTGAACCCTAGAGGAGCGGTTAAGTGACGCGCCTATACATGTACCTATGTAGGTAGGTCGTACGTAAGTACGAAAAACAGGTTAGCACTGATGAATAAAAATCCTCCAATAAGCGCCCTGGGCCATTTCGTAATTAAAATGCTGCACAAATACAAAAATTTTGCAATAATAACAAAGCATCATAACAATAAAATGATAATATAAATGATAATAAATGCAAAAATAATAACAACAATAAAGATAAACCGTCCAATAAAGCTAAAGTAGCGTTATGAAAACTGCAGTGTTGCACTGGGCATGGTACTGCTTTGTTTACACTACGCTTTGACAGTTCCAAAATAACTGTACAGTTAGGGCTCTCGTTGGAGAATTTTTGGTACATAAAATGACACTCAGGACTCATTCACAAGCGGCTACTCTGCTACTGCCTTTCCCACGACTCTGGGATGTAGTGCGAGGTAGTTGCGGGGCACGAATCCCTCGTGTCCGCCGTCTTCGTCCTTCGCGAGCCACCATCCGTAGGGACAGCTGTCGGTGTCGCGCTCCAGGACGGTCAGACGGACGCCCTCGGCGAACGACAGCTCGTCCTCGCGCGCCGCCGCGTGCGCGAACGCCGTCCACACCGCGCCGCCCGCGGCGCGGCCCAGCGACTCCTCGCACTCTGCACGCAACGTCGAACTCGTGCTCGGTCACGGAGAAGACAAGGGCAAGTATACGCCAGACACAGCTCGAGAGAAATGGCCAGGGCCAGGTTCAGGCCTGTGCAAGAACAAGTACGAGAGCTGGATCAGGGAAAAGGGCATGGTCAGGCAAGGGCCATGACAACGGCGTGGGCATGAACACGGACCAGTGCTGGGCCAGTGCAAAAACCAGGGCCAGAGCAAGACCAAAGGCAGGGCGAGCAAGCAAGGAAGAAAGAGGACGTACCGGCGAGATAGTGTGCAGTGGCGTCGAAGCCGTCCTCGTCGGGCTCGCACTTGTCGCGCGGCGTCTCGAGGTCGGAGTGCGTGGCAGCGAGTGGGCAGGCGCCGCTCTCGACAAGCAGACGGACCATGGCGACGTGGTTGCAGCTCGCGGCACAGTGGAGCGGCGTCCATCCGTCGCTGTCGGCCGCGTTCACCGCCGCGCCCGCGCCCACGAGCGCCGCCACGACCTCGTAGTGGCCGGCGCAGATCGCGTTGTGCAGCGCCGTGATGCCCTCGTCGTTCGCCGCCGACGGAGACAGCTGAACCAGAGCGCGCGCTCCTTCAGTCACCGTCTACTTGAACTTCATTTAAACACCACCGCACAACACAAGATCGGCCTGCTCCTAATCACAACGGCGTTCTGCACCCGCGAGGAAACGTTTCGGACGGATTTCGGGGCTGAGGCCCCGGAGCCACCCAACACCCGAGAAATGCGGAGTCGCCCCCTGCCCAAGGGGATTCGTGCAAGCACACTGTTATCAGCTGTAGTCCCGAACCAAGGATCGTTGGTCCATCGCCCTATCCACTGCGCCACGCGGACAACCACCATCTCTCCCTTGCTCCATTCCACCCTCTCTATACTTCTCTCTCCCACCTTCCGAATGGTGTCGTTGACGAGCTCGAGCTCTCCCTCGAGCGCCGCGTCGAGCAGCAGCGCGAGCGGGTCGATGGTGATCCGACGCGTCTGCCGCGGCCGCTGCTCGCCCTCACGCAGCGCCGCCTTCAGAATTCCTTTCGGCGCAGTCCTCGGCGACACCGAGGCCGGCGCCTTCTCCTCAGCCGGCGATGGTGGTGACAGCGAGCCATCGTGCACCTCTCGTGGGGGCGGGGGAATCGCCTCCGTGTCTGACGAATCGGTTGCCGATTGGCTGAAGTGAGAATATTGAAACTCGCTTGTCAAAAATGTCAAAAACACATCTGTTGCAGAAACCAGAATATCCGGTAGGGTACCAATAGGTACCAGTGTCAATAAAACCCATATCCCACACTACAATCCCCGTTTCCTGACGCTCCCTCTACTACCTACCTAACGATCCGGCTTCGTTATTTCCCAATTCCAACTATGCAAAAAAGTTCTCACAAACATTTTAAAATTTTAAGCTGGAATGGAACGAAGATGAATAAAAAAAAAAGCAAGACATTGAAGTTAAATGTGTCGTGCGAAACATTGACGGCAACGCACTGAACGACCAGAAGACGTCAATCCAAAATATGTAGGCAAGTCAGCAGCTCACCTTCCTTCGCTGTCCGCTTGCGCTGTCGGCCTGTCCAGTTGGTGCAGAACCATGGGCTCATCCTTCTCGTTTCGCTGGGTGCTGTTGTTGTTGTTGACGTCCTCCGCTGCTGCTGCAGCCGGCGACGGCGCGGGCTGCTGCGGACCGCAGGAGGAGGCGGCGGGCTGGGCCTGTGGCAGCGCCTGGTTGAGCTGCTCGAAGATGTAGCCGAAGTTGACGTGGTGGCGGCCCTTGCGCTGCTCCAGCCGCAGAATGTGCCGGATGTGCTCCGCCTCGCCCATCGCCCCGCCGCCCGGAGCACCGCCCGCGCCCGCGGCTCCCCAGCCCGCCACGGACCAGCCGCCCTCGGCGGACACAGCCGACTGGGCCCACGACCTGAATGGGACGGAATATTTGAATATCTCGACGAATGATACTTCGCGACCGGTTGCCAAATGTGTATTCCTCAATCGTTAGATCAGAGACTCGGAATGAGCATAACAATCAGTTGATCAAGAAAAAACTGCAAAAATATTTCAAATGGTTTACTGATGGTCCTAACTTAATAGGTTTTGGCGTTAGTGCAGATACGCTAATCACACCACGGACCTGCGCTTGGCGGCGCGCAGGTTGTCGTTGCGCAGGTTGACCTGGTCCAGTTCCACGTTGCTGTAGGCGAACTTGGCGTCCGTCGGTTGCCGCGAGTCGACGGCCAGCGAGTTAGGCGGCGCCGGACGACTCGAGGACGACGAAGCGCCTGGACGCAACAAAAATGGGCTGTACTGATTGCAGAATCGTCACTACTTCAACAATTCGTGCATGCAACGCAGGCAAATTATTTTAGCTGGTGACGCTGAAGTCGCACATCCAGCCAAGGGAGACAATCGCTGGCTCTGATAGGCACGACAATTGCCGCTGCTCCGCATCGGAATAACACCCACCCCCCTCAACTAATGATCAACTACCGTAAATCCTATAATTAGCCCCCCGGGTGCTAATTCTTTCGTTCAAGCTCTAGGAGGGTGTATAATTATTGGGGGGGCTAATTATAGGGGGGCTAATTATAGGGTTTGTGGTACGTACTTGCGTTTTTACCAAATCCATACTACCATCGACACAATTCACTTTCCAAATTTCGGTTTCACATTTGTGAACCACCAACCGATGAGTCGTTTCTCCTCCTGCGGGATGAGGTCCGGCACGGCGCCATCCCTTCGCGTTGTCGTCACCACTTCGTTTCGCGTCGCCGACGGCGGCTGCTGTCGGCCAGTGCTCGATGAGCCGGCAGAGTTGGACGAGGAGGACGAAGACGACGCACTGTCGGTGCTGGCAGCGTCCCCCTGTGGCTGCCTGCCAGCCACGGCAGCCTCGGCCGACAGCGCCTCCACCACGGTCGGAGAGCGCTGGCACAGAGCGCTGCTGAACATGGCACAGTTGAATGGGTACATGCGGTAAGCTACACACAATTGCTGCCAGCAGCAATGGTGGGGATTAGTGAATGCTCAATCACTAATGTGACCAACCCAAAGCCAGAATTGCATAATGCTCCTTCCGAGTATTCATATATGAATTGCGAAACATTTTCAGGGAGCCGCGACATGTGTTTCACTTATTTTACTTACGCCCGCAAGTTGGTCTTCACAACGTTGTACAGCGAGTGCCGAGTGTCTGTAGTACTGGAATTCCCTGTGAAGTGTGAATACACTTTTTTGGCTTTTACGTGTAAAGGTTCCACTTGTAGCATTGTAATTGCCAATGTAGACGCAATTGGTGCGCTACAGCAGGCGCAGTCCACGTACTTGTCTAGAGCGCGTCTGCGCGTGTCGGGGCTGGTCTCGAGCGCGAGCGTCTCCTCCACGACCTTGAGCACGGTGTTGTAGCCCGCCGACCGACGCGGACGGCTTTGGGAAGCCGGCGTCCCAGTCCCTCGGCCGCCATCGACGACGTCATGGGATTGCACCCCTTTCCCTGGCGCCGACGACTCGACGACGGCTGCCGGCGGGTTCACCTGCGACAACAACAGTGCGTACGTGCATGGCTACCAGCTCAGGAACTGATTTCTCGAGCAGCGCAACGTACCTGGAATGGCTCGACGGCGGCCCTGGGTCGGTTGGCGAGCGCGGCGGCGCGGGCGGCGGCGCGCTGCGCGAGCAGTCGGCGCTGACGGAGTCGGTCGAAGTGACGCCGGAGGCCCTCGACCTTCTCGGCGACGGCGCGCAGCTCGCGCTCCTTGCCGCCGAACAGCCGACGCAGACGCGACAGCTCCTCCACGCCCGCCGACCTCTCCCGCTCACGCTCCCGCAGCTCGCCCTGCGGTAATGAAATTTTGCAGTGTAATTGTACAGGTGTAATACTGCGCGGGCGACTAATCCGTTTTCGCCGGATACCTACGCCCAAAAAGGTTAGAAGCCAAAATGCAAGACCACCTGAAACGAGTAATTGACGCTGCTACAAATACCTATACATGGGGCTCGAGTAACGTTTTTTTTTCTGTGTGGTGTCTCGATACCTAAATTGAATGCTTCAGGAGGAATGCTTTTCTTTCGACACGCACCTGCATCTGGAGCAGCGTGCTCCGCTCCAGTTCCTGCTGCTGCAGTCGCTGCAGGAGTGCGTCGGCCCTCACTTGCTGCTGCTGGCCAGCGCGCTGGTTGTGGAGCAGGCGCGAGCGAGCCTCCCTGGCGGCGATCTCGCGTTCGTTGCTCGCCAGCTGGACGCGCTGCCGTTGCGTCAGCTCCACAAGTTCGCCGTACGACAGAGAAGAGAGCTCCGACGACGACATCGGCTTGGTCTGGTACGCAGGCGCGGCTGCGGGCGGCGGCTGGGCCACGCGGATCGGTTGCTCCATCTTTGCGCGCTGAAACCCAGCCGACGACTGTACGCGTAGAAATAGTTTGACCGAGTGCCAGACAAGAGTGACTAAGCGGTACACGTGGAGAACGGAAGACGAGATCGGCCGATCTGGAGCGGAAAGGTGAGCCGGAAGACAGGTGAAGCCGACCCCACCCCAGCACTATAGATGATGATTCATCAAGGCCTAAGTGGCAAAGTGGCTGGGCGTAAGGCGCGCGCTTGGCTTGGCTTGGCTGATAAGACAGGCACGCGCGCGTCCGACGGACGTACCCGCCAGGAATGAATGCCATTCGCCGCGGCGTCTGGCCGGGCCGGGTGAACTTTTCAACTCGGCCGTCGTCGGCAACGCCGGCCGGTTTTTCACCTGAGCTGACGGACAGCTAGGAGAGGCGGTTGAAAATAGAGGGACCCGAGCCGAAAGAGAGGCAGCGCCGCAAACAGTTCGCGACAAACAGAGCTGCCGCCGCCTCCCTCGCTCAATGTTCCCGCCTGTTTGCTCTCGACGGACATATCGCACAACACTCGTTGTTGAGCGGTCGGTGTATGCGCGCGCTGCCAGAAAAATGTGCGCATAACTGACACTGTGTCTGCTCTGCTGTGAGCGAGCACACCGACACAAACGCGCTGATGACACCATGTTAGTTGGGTCGATTCAGGCGCGACGCCGCTGTCGAACCTAACCTAACCGGAGCTATCCATATAGGTAGACGAGCGGTTCACGTCGCTGTGTGTGCGCGTACAGGCCGCGCACAGCGCAGCGCAGCGACGCACACACACACACGCTCGGCGCTGCCCTGAGCCTTTGCAGCGTGAGCGAAAGGGCAGGATGGAAGGCGGCCCGGCCGTCGCTCTCACCTGGTGGTCAGGCACGGAGCCCCCTCCCGAATTGTCATGCGCTCCCTCCCAATGCAAACAGCGCCGGGAGGGACCCGCGAGTCGCCCGCTTGCGTGCAGCTCCCTCCTCTGCCTGAGAGGCAGGGGAGTGCTTCAGAACACAAAGGCGGCGGCGACATCGCGTTCCCAACCACTGCCCAGGTCAAATGGAGACGCGCCCCAGAGATTAGAGAGCGCGCGCTCGCGGGTCGCGACACTGGGCTTGAAGAGTGGTTAGTGGGCTGCGGAGGTGAAAGAAGAAGGGAACAGCTCCTGTTCGAAGCCCCCCCTCCGAGCTTGGCCCACTGAGCAATTCTCCCCTCTTGTCCAGGTGGTTTCGCATGCGTGAGTGCGTGCGTTTGCGTTGTGTGTGTGCGTGCGTGAGAGGGCGTGCGTGCGTTTGCGTTGTGTGTGTGTGCGTGCGTGCGTGCGTGCGTGCGTGCGTGCGTGCGTGACAAAAACGTAGGGTGGGGATGGTCTGTGGGACTCAAGGACATATTGGACGCTGGTAGACGGTAATGGGCGCGGTTTTCACCTGGTTTGCGCCTCTCCTCCACCCCCTCTCCCTCCCTGGCCTGTGTCTGCCGCTCTCTGCTCGAGTACTATCCCCTCGCGCCAATCTCTCGTCGTGGGGATGCGAACGACAACAATGAACGGCGTCCCGGTCCGGTGTGGGAGTGGCCCTGACTGAAGTGGCAAGCGCCGGACGGTGACACACCGCACGCACGCACGCACGAACAAGCACACAGAGCGTGGTGGATTTGGCGCGTCGATTTGGGATTGGCGCGGGAACGGGGACCACCCGCTCGCTCGCCTGCGTTACCACGGCCAAATATTGACAATAGGTGCGACGAAAACAAAGGCGGATGAACAGATACCTCGATAGACGCGTGGCTGGAACTGGAACAAGAAGACAAGACAACGCCACAGATCTGTCATGTGTGTGTGTGTGTGTCTAACTGAAACCAACCGGATGGATACCTACTCTGTTAAACAGAGTTGTGGCGGCCAGAAAGAAAGATGACATTGTGAAGCTCGATAATTGTTTACTACATAGGCATGTCTCACAGAAGCATCTGATACACGAGTGATGCACAGAAAGAGATGCGCCGCCAGAGTGTTGTCTTTTGACAGAGGACAGCCACGAATTTCCCCAGCAAACGTTGCAGCTCACTCACGGCGCAATGAATGCGATAAAGTTCCTTATGTTTAGTTTGACAACAATAAAAATTTATTCACCGCTTGCGCCTGCGGGAAGTTGTAGCCTTTCCTGCTGAGCATGGGGCTCCACAGGGTGGGCGACATGCCGATGTTCCAGTGGCGCGGTCGGCCGCTGAAGGGCGCCAGCACCGGGTTCCACAGCGTCGTCACTGGCGCCTGCTGGCAGCGGCCAGTCGGTAAGGCCGCTGGCTGATGCTGCTGCTGATGCTGAGCCACGTGGATTCGACGAGACGCTGGAGGAAGTGGGCTGACAGCTCCTGGGTGCACGTGCACTTGGTCTAAAACGCAGAAATCCTGGTGCCAAAGGCTCATTAGGTACGGTACCTAGGTAGATGCTCCAAAGAGCGCTAGTTCCCCCTCCAAATGGGCTCCTTTAATGAGCGCCCATGGCAGAGGGTTGGCTAAAAGTATGAGCGGCCCCGTCCTCTACAGAGCGCATTCAAGCACAGTTTTGCGATTCAAGGATAAAAGCCGCTACTGTCACGCTCGGCTCCACGTCTGGGACCTGTCAATCGCCTGTACGTATGTAGTAGAATTATGTATGTACTGGTGTTTAGCCGTTGCGGAGGACGATTTGCACATAGAACTTGCATAGCACTTTTTAATCTACACAAAGGTACGATTACTGCGTTCGTTCAGCATTGCCGCAACTGCTTCGCACACTCCTTCTCCACACTCCAATGATCACCCGAGGCGCTTATCAGGGTGTACGCGTCAGCGTACAACCCTAATATGTGACGACTTGCGCGCGCGAGAATTCGGATTTTTGATCGCCTATAACTTTTGATTGGCTGAACCGATTTCGGCGCGTTATGGGTCAAAAGAAGCGCACTCATCGGGGGACCGTACGTGCCGCAGCGCGTTTCAGAATTGCTGCGCGTTAAGGGGGTACGCCCGAAAATGTTTCCGAAAAGTGTCTTTTTTTCATGTTCTCCTCCCAGTTTTCGGAGCGCCACTCGCTAGTGCCGTGGGCAATTTGAATGAAACTTGGCATGTGTAAGCGAACCATGATGGCAATTTTGCGTACCAAAGGAATCGTCTCTGCGTCCTACCAAACTCGAGATATCGCCGATTTTATGCGTTTTTTCGGACATAGTCGTTTTTTTGGGGTGGTTTCCACCAAGAGTAAATCTCAAAAAAGTGCCCAATTAACCCGCAATTTTTTTTTGATTTCCTTGAACAGTTTCTTATGGGAAGTCTATGCCAAGTCACTGAACCTAAAACTTCATCACTGATAATGAGTTATTAGCAATTAAAAATTTCAGCCGAAAGTTCCTTGCCCTATAGGCTCTTTAACGGTGCATCACAGAGCTTCGCTATAATGGAGAAAGTTGATCGCCCAGACGTGATCTTGACCAGTTTCAGCAAGTGGACCAAATTGAACGCACCAAAATGCCTCCCACCATTATACCGATAACGATAATTGGCGATATTTCGGTGTGGTTAGGTCGGATGGCCTAAACATCAATACTAAAGTTGATGGTCCTTTTATGTTGAACATTTCAGTCCTTAGAGCCAACACGCTCCGACGCACCAAAATATTTTCACTTCCGAGATAATCGATAACTATCGATATTGGTAGCTCGGATCACTTCGGCTAAAACACAAAAGTTGACCGCCTCCACGTGTAGATCATTTTGATTCCTTACACCACTAAGCTCCGACGCACCAATATGGCGCTGCAGATCTGCACGCACGCACGCACACCATCAAATGGGCTGCTTTACAAAAAAACTCGATGTGGGTACGTCGCATCACTTCGGCTAAAACACAAAAGTTGACCGCCTAGTTATAGCGATTATTTTGATTCTTTACATCACTATGCTACGATGCAGCAATATAGCACAACCGCACGCGCACGCACGCACGCACACACACACAATTATCCGCAGTGGCTTCTGTTTGTAGTTTCTCTGCATGCTGTGCCATTTGCTGATAGGTCATTCTGCTTTGTATCATTTGCATGACAATTAGTTGTGCACAACTTTGGTCAATGAAAAATACATGTGTGCCTATTTTCAATCCACATGCTCACATTCTATACGATGGGTGTCTCCTACTGCACTCGAGGGATTCTACCGAACATGCTGAACATGCTGCTGTCATACATGGTACATATGTCATGCATGCATGCGTGCGTACGTGCATGCATGTGTACGTGCATGCCTGCATGCGTGCGTGCGTGTGCCTGTATAGGTTTTACGCATCGATGTTTGTCTTACGAAAAAACACTGTATTAAGGAAAAATTTGCAGGCGGCTGCAAAAAAAGGTGAATACCGTAAATCCTCCAATAGTGCCCCCGGTGCACTATTTTTTCAACCTCTCCTTACCCGGGGGCACTATTGGAGGGGGGCACTATTGGAGGGGGGGCTTCTATTATTTCAACCTAAAAATTTTGAATGGTAATGCTAGTTTCGCTGTCAAAATTGCCGATTTTTCGGTGATTTTGATCACTTTTGCCACATTTAATGGTTAATTTACCGTTAATAGTTGCTGAAACGTACTATTATTGGTTAGTAGTAGTGTGTATACACGATATAAAGGTACCTACCACTATACTTTTGCCCATAAAAGGCACATGGCACAACATACCCCTTACCCCCCGGGGGCACTATTGGAGGGGGGCTATATTATTTCAACCTTGCCGTACCCGGGGGCACTATTGGAGGGGGGGGCACTATTGGGGGGGTTGTATTGGAGGATTTACGGTATGTAACGCTCTTTTGTTGGAGCCCAGTTTGACAAAGAGGGGTATCAATTAAGGCATGCCTCATTTATGTATAGGCACTTATGCTTTGCAGCTGATCAACTTCAGTTTGAACAAACCGTGTATAAAAACCGAACCAAACGCAGCAACACGTCACATATTCGGCATTTTTTTTGTGTGAGCCTCACACAAATCATCTCACTCACCCCTCATCTCACTCATCTCACTCACCCAAAACGCAACAGCAATCCTTTCACATCTCATCTATCTCTGGTCATTACCATCGACCTGGCACAGCCAAAGTTCCTACATAAATAATCGGCACCTTGCTAACATTTGTGAGATGTGGATTGCCACTACAGTTAGTTAGTGATGTGTAGGTATATACATACTGGCTGGCTGGCTGTACTGGCTCCATTCGTCATTCCCTTTTTTTCACCCAATTTCACCCATTTCACCCAATAACGCACTGCTCCTATGCAACGTGTTTGCGTGCGTGCGTGCGTTCGTGCGTGCGTTCGTGCGTGCTTGCGTGCCTACGTGCGTGCGTGCGTACGTCTGCATAGTGGTCCATGTGCAAGACCCTGGGGTCCTTCCTGCCTGTCTCGCAACCACGTGGCGTTTAGTCATGTGGCATATGTGAATGCAGGGTGTTCCAGTCCAGTTAGGTCCTATAATTGCCACTGCTCCTTTCCATGCACGCGAACACAAAAAAAATGCCGAATATGTGACGTGTTGCTGCGTTTGGTTCGGTTTTTATACACGGTTTGTTCAAGCTGAAGTTGATCAGCTGCAAAGCATAAGTGCCTATACATAAATGAGGCATGCCTTAATTGATACCCCTCTTTTTCAAACTGGGCTCCAACAAAAGAGCGTCACATATTCACCTTTTTTTGCAGCCGCCTGCAAATTTTTTCTTAATTAGTAATATTTACGGCACTTAACATGTCAGGAGCATACCGCGGTGCCATTGCTGCTGCTGACTCCCGATGCTGTGAATCCAAGGCGCCGTGGGGTCGAGTTCCGGGAAAAGTCTCGGTTTCGGCGGCGGCGCGAAGCGCCGACTGCCCGCGATGCCCACCACCACCATTTTGCTCGCAGTGTTTTATTGAGTCGTACAGTCTCGTTTCCCGCTGCGCAACTTTGCGAGCGCGCTCATCAGTTTTAAACTGCGCCGTCGTCGACGAGTGGCCGCTGTAAAGGGGCGAGCGGAGACGGCGCGAAATTGGGAGGTGTAAGGCAAGTGAGAGAGACAGAGAAGCAATTGATGCGTTCAAGGCCGTCGCTGGTGCGAGAGCGGAAAGCAACGGCGGCTGTTGCCGCTCTCCTCGCCGCCAGACGGTGTGCGTCATCGACCGCACCCCAAATTGGTCGCGACAGGTTTTGGCTGCCCCCTCCCCCCCCCCCCCCCCCCCCCTTGAGCAGAACAGAACGCGCGGAAGGAAGCCGCGTTCGTTCGCTGCTGCACGCTTTGTTCTTCTGGCGGGAAGCAGTTTGAATCAATCAAGCGAAAATAAATCTCGTCGCACTCAGACGTCCGCAAGTGTAGAACAAACTGCTGCAGTGCTTTCACTGGTGGGTACGTATGTACATACAAGTGTGTATTCCAGTATAGATAGACAGTTTTGTACTCAGCACGCCGTGTTGAATCGGCTCTATTCGTAGGGAGTGCAAACTGTACGACAGCAGAGAAACAGGTAGTGCACCGCTGTACCACAGCAACTGAGACAGGTAGCGCAGTGAATTGGAGCAACCCCGTTGTAGACGCTTCCTTTGGCTGTCGCCGCCTGTACCAATATGAAACTGGACCTACCGATCTGAGAATGATATTCAGTCTCAGTTTAGCAATCATAAAAGCGAAAGTACTGCAGATGGAACGCACAATTTTTGTATCGGCAGAGTCCAATTTGTCAAACAGGAAGCAGACATGATGAGCTGTGCAGCCCTGCTGTTCTTCATCGTCAGCTTTTGCGTTGTATCGTGCGACGGGGAGAAATATTGCTGGGATTACTATGACGAGTGAGGGTTTGAATGTGGTCGAAGGCTGAAATAATAGTGGCCCTTTCAATATAAAGGCTTTGTCCCCCCCCCCCAAGGCACCAATGTCTTTTAACTTTTTTACTGTAACTTTTACCTTAGATGTTTTTGTGAGACTGTTTTCCACTAGCGTCTCCAAGAAATTTGAATTTTTAGAGCCCCAACTCATTGTCCCCTTGCTGCGGGTTGAAACTATGGTACATCATGGGTACTACTGAAAAATTACAGGAGATTTACATGCTTGTGTTTAAATGTTATCCAGCCACATCAGCATGTGCTCGTTTTGTAGTGCCGTATGTTCTTAAAATCAGGGTGTACGCGGCAGCGTACAACCCTAATATGTGAGCACTTCCTCAATGCGGTTTGTTGAATTTTCAGTCGCTTATAACTCTTGATTGCCTGAACGGATTGTGGCGAATGATAGCTCAAAAGAACCGCCTTCTAGACCGGAATCGAATGAGCCGTCCCGCGTTTTGGTACTCGAACGCGTTGAGACAAATTGTACAAAAATGTTCCAAAAAAGTGGTGTTTTTTTTTTCATGTTCTGCACACACTTTTAGGGTCGCCGCTCTGGAACGCTACTGTTGATTGGGACGAAACTTGGCGTGAGCACGTAGTATATGATGGCAATTTTGTGCCCCAAGGTAAATTTATCTAGGTGCTTCGGATCTATAGTTATGGCCGATTTGGTCATTTTTCGAAACAGTCGTTTTATTTTGGCCAAAACCCGACAAGAGTAAAAGTCGAAAAAAAGCCGAGTAAACCCCCAAATGTTTTTTGATATTCGTGAACAGCTTTACAAAGAATGTCTGGGGCGCTTGCAGACATTTGAAATTCTCACCACATAATGAGATATTGGCAACCAAAATTTCGGCAAATCCGACCAAAAAAAGTGTGTGACCTATAGGCGCTTCAACCGTTCGTGATACCGCTGTGCTGTAATGACACAAGTTATTCGTCCGGACTTGGAATAGGTTACTTTCGACAAATGGGAGCGCTCCGATGCCCGTGTCTCTGTCAGCCCTCTTCGAAAGGCCATTTTTTAGGTGTTTTGTTCCCAAAGTTTGTTAGCTATAGACGCTTCAACCGTTCGTCGCAGAGCTGTGCTGTAATGATGAAAGTTACTCGTCTGGACCTGTAATAGGTCACTTTCGAGAATGGGAGCGCTCCGATTTCCATGTTTCGCAGCTCGACCCTCTTGGCGCACCCCCATTTTGGGCAAAATTTGGAACTATGATCGTGCATTATTTTTCATTTCCTGAACGAATTCTGGCGCGTGATAGCTCAAAAGAAGCGCATTCAAAGGGGGAATCGATTAAGTCATAACACGCTTCCATACGCTTGTGCATTACCGAGAAGTTTTTGGAGATGGCAGGACCCACTTTACATGACAAGCTTCTTGGTTCGTCGCCCACTCGCGCCTGCATCAATTGGACGGAAACCTCGCAGGTATCTATGCTCCACATCAAAAAATGAAATCGCCGGAGGGACTCTTGTTACATGCCAGCTATGGTTTACTGGGCACATTCTTCTTTTTACCATGTTCCCTTAATCAAGAGGTCGCTGGTTCGAATCCCAGTAACGCCTGCCTGTGCCTTTGCACGTGTCCCCTTGGAAAACCCATCAGCGTTGCTTTACTGCAGTGTCTCCAGTCCATTCCACATTTTTTTGTCTCTTTTCTAGGTTCTTTTTCCAGAGTTTTGGTAATTTTTTGAGCTAGGAAAAATATTTATGGACGAATGCTTGCTACAGCCCCTGATACATGAAAATGACACATCTGCACACCCGCATGGACGCACGCGCGCGCACGCACGTACGCACGCACGCACGCACGCACGCACGCACGCACGCACGCACGCACGCACGCACGCACGCACGCACGCACAATGTGTACAGTGGTACACGCTTTTCATAAGCTTTATGGTGCAACACTGAGCATGCGTCCGTTCTGGTCTGCTGCTGTGGGTTTGTATGTGTGTGCGTGCGTGAGTTTTTGATTAATCTTTCTTTCACGAAAAAACACTGTATTAAGGAAAATTTTGCAGGTGGCTGCAAAAAAAGGAGAATATGTGACGCTCCTTTAGGCCCAGTTTGAAAAAAACGCGGTATTAAAAGTAGCCACTTCATCAGATGATCAACTTCAGTTTGGACAAACCGTGTATAATCGAACCAAGCGCAGCAACACGTCACATATTCGGCGTTTGTTGTGCGAGCCATCGCACACAGCCACAACACTACCACTATCAATCCACCCTCACAAACTCTTTCATCTCTCTGACGATGCGCATTCTCTGACGATTCATTAGGCATCGTATGGATGGACAGGGCACACAGCCAAAGATTCTGCATAAATAATTTCGCTACCCTGCCCATCTTAAATTTTTAATATGTGGCTTGCCCTTACAGTAAGTGATATGCACCATCAAATCACGATCTTGAGTACCAAGTACATTGTATACCCTACATTCAATCTTCGATTCTCGTTCATCTTTGTTCCGCTTCTGTTAGCCTGTGCCTATGGACGGACGGAACTGCCATCTGTAGACGTCCAGTCAAGGATAAGGCCCGCTCTCGTCTCTGAGTCCAAGGAATGAAAGGCCTCGGTCCTCATGCAGCCTGGACTGCCTTTCCAGTGATCCAAGCGAGCACAACAAACGCCGAATATGTGACGTGTTGCTGCGCTTGGTTCGATTATACACGGTTTGTCCAAACTGAAGTTGATCATCTGATAAAGTGGCTACTTTTAATACCGCGTTTTTTCAAACTGGGCCTAAAGGAGCGTCACATATTCTCCTTTTTTTGCAGCCACCTGCAAAATTTTCCTTAATAATCTATGCACTGTAGTTGCGGCAACTGGCATTTACTGTGGTGCTCTGTAGAGTTACGTAACGACACCGGAGTCGGAGTCTCTAAAACTAGGCAAACTGCGCACCTCTGAGTCAAAAAAAGAACAACCGAATTGCAAGCTTTAGAGATGGCTACGACTTCTCGAGCGAACTGGGCAAAGTCGACCCGAACCAAGTAGAAACCATTTGCGAGGTCGCGTCAGTCAGCGAATACCTCAAGCCCAGTTTCCACAAGTCGTATTGCAAGAACGGCAGCAAAGGGGGCGTCAACAACTGCAGCTGTACGTTTTGCTTCTCTTTCACTTTCTTTCGCTCATTATTAAAAGCCACTGTCAGAGCGCGCAGGTAAAACAATTTATGGTTGGGCGGGTCAGTACACTGCACCGCGTTTGGACCTGCACAATGTCTCTTCTCTCGAATGAACACTGAGGGGGGGGGGGGGTAATTGCTTCATTCGGCCAAAGGAGTCGACAATTGAAGAGTGAGGGCTAATTACTGGGTTGGGGCTTACAATTTGGAAGGGCCGATGTGAGAAAGCTGTCATGGAGGGGGACAGAGGGGTGCTAACATAAGAATGCGGACGGAAAAGTGGACGTTTACGGTAATAATATCTCAGTGGTATCCATGGCGGGAGTCGAACTCTGGACAACGTGCGCGAGGGGACAACGCCCTACCACTGAGCTACTCTTCTCAACTTCTCCGCACTCTACAGTTGTATGACACTGACACAGGCGGCGCATCGGCCTCAAAGATCAAGGCGGCGTACAAGAAAGCAAAAAAGATGCTGCTAGCTCGCCGAGAGGCCAACAATGGGCAGTACACGGAACTTTATCTCCTGAAACCCTGTGGCTTGAACACCGTGGTGATTTGCGACAACAAAAACGCGAATCCCTACACTTGCGACCAGCCGAATGCCGGCTGAGAAATTCGGACTGTTTTGAAAAGATTTATCTCTCCCCCACCCCAATTTTGGTTTCGATCCGATAGGCAATTGGTTCGACAGGTCCCTTTGTTGATTTCTACCGCGTTTTATGCGCTGACGAGTGGAGTATGGAAAGGGTGCACCCAACGAACCGCATTTCTATGACTAACACTTCACTGACAAATGCAATCGTCGAATTCGGTCGTAGTCTCAGTGCCCGCATGTTTGCGATGTTCAAAATCCTAGTGGGACACCGTGGGACACAGCGGGATCACCGTATCCTCCGCAGAATAGCGTGTTTTTCTATATTCAAATTCAACTGCATCGCATCAGAGTCGCGGAAACAAGCAAAACGATGAAGCGCAAGATCGAGATCGAAGTTTGGGGCAGGGACGATGTGCGCGAGATCCTACAAGAAATGCGGAGCGGCACATCAGCGCGAACGGCTCGCTCAGCCGCTGAAGAAATTAGCGTGCGGCAGTCGCAGTCACCAATAATTTTTGTAAATGTTTGCCAAAGCTTCTTGTTGTCTAGGAGCTGACTGGACACACTGTCAGCAAAAGCGCGGTGGATAGGCGCGTGCGAGATGCGGAGGTTGGCAAGAGGAAGGCGTTCGGCAAGCGCTCAAACAAACATACGCGGCCCCAATCGATTCCGTCGGCGCTCGCGCTCGGCAGCGGCGTCGACCCTGCTTCGGCTGTCGGCACGCGACCGCAGTCGACCCCGTCGGCGCTCGCGCTCGGCAGCGGCGTCGACCGTGCATCGGCTGTTCAACCTGCTCGTTGAGTGCGTCGACTGGGAGCTGATGGCCGCGACGGGCGAGCGGCTGACGGTCTCGGCGCAGGCGACAGTGCAGCGACTGCGCGCAGCCAGCGTGCGCCAACGACGACGCGCTCATCAGCCGACTCTTCTCCAGCTCCAAGTGCTCAGCGGTTGGCGACGTCTTCAAAGTGTATACATTTTTTTCGCCCACGTCAAGCACAAAGCTGGGCACGAGCTGGGCTCCTGGTGGCGGTTCTACGACAGCAGCGTGTGTGTGTGTGTGTGTGTGTGTGTGTGTGTGTGTGTGTGTGTGTGTGTGTGTGTGTGTGTGTGTGTGTGTGTGTGTGTGTGCGTGTGTGTGTGTGCGTGTGTGTGTGTGTGTGTGTGTGTGTGTGTAAGTCATGACCGCCGAAGGCGGCATGGAAGGGGCGGTTGCCCAGGGTGTGTGGCGTTGATCTGCCCTCCCTCCGCCGAGGGTTGATAGGCAGTCCAGGCTGCACGTGGATCAAGGCCTCGTGATCCTCCGACTGCTCGGAGGCGAGAGCGGAACCTTGAATCGGACGTCCCACAGGTGGAAGCCACGAAGCCACAGCAGCGTCGTGCAGCTTGGCGCCGACGCCGACTGGGCCGCCTTCGACAGCCAGGAAGCCTACCTGCTGTTCTACGACCGGCAGACGTGGTGACACTTGATCTCATGCGCTTCGTTCACATTGCACATCTTTTTATGCGAGTCTCATGAGTATTTATTCGCGTAAGAAGGTGCATTTGCGTGTCACCGTCGCCGCCGCCGCAAGGTGCGCCGCATACAGCCAACGCCATCGCACGAGGAATTTTGTATATATTCCGTATATTTTGCACGTATTTATCTATACCAACTTCTACGATTAGCACGTTGCACGTACTCGTATTTGAATTGGGCAGTACCGTACTAGCATTTGAACATCGTTTGTTTCCATTTGAACATCGTTAACGCCCCTCACGCCTTCGTCTTATGCGGAATGTTACAGTAGTCAGCGGCACCGACCTATTTGCGTGTATAGCGTATCGCTTGGGTGTCAGTTAAATGCAGCACACGTTAAATGCAGCACACGTTGTATGTGATAAAGGATGCAGGCATGCAAGCAGGTGATGTATGCAAGCAAGTTGACTTCCGCGGCTTTTTCTTGGCTTAAGGTTGGGCTTAGGCTTAGGCTTTGCTTAGGCTTAAGCTTTGCTTAGGCTTAGGTTTTTGCTTAGGCTTAGGCTTAGGCTTTGCTTAAGCTTAGGCTTAGGTTTTTGCTTAGGCTTTAGCTTAGGTTTAGGCTTTGCTTAGGCTTAGGCTTAGGTTTTTGCTTAGGCTTTAGCTTAGGTTTAGTCTTAGGCTTAGGCAGCGAAAGTCGACTTGCCTGCATACTTTACCTGCCTGCATTCTTTATCAAATGCAACCTGTGCTGCATTTAACGTGTGCTGCATTTAAGCGTAACCTATCGCTTGATATCGCGTGTATGTTAAAACATAAAGAAAGAGAGAATAAAAAAAATGATTAAATAGAAGAAATTAAAATTCATAACATGAAGACGACGACGGAGGGTGTAGCGGTCGGTTGTGAGGCGGCGGCGACGTCGGATCAAAGCGCCGGGAGAAAAATCAAATTTATCGAACCGAATTTGGCCCGAAACTATGCAATCCGCAGCGAATTGTGCGTTTGAAGTTTTGAATCACTTTTTAAACTATAATTAAACATTTTCTAGAGCAATCATTGCCAGAGAGCCGTTGGATGGAATCTACGTGTGTCCTGCTAGCGAAGATTTATTGGGTTTGTTATTGTTGTTTGTTGGCAGAGACCGCCCAAACTTGTAGAATTGGTACCCACAGAAAATTGGGAAAACAGAGGGGTAGAAAATGTCGCGATTTTTTCTTGGAATGTGGCGGGTGGGTCGGTTTGGGAAGTTCTGGATAGGTTATTATTTACACCTTCATTTAATTAAAAACAGTTTTTTTTGCTTTGAAATGTGCTTAAAAAGGCTCAATCGAAAAATCAAGTATGGGTACCTTTAAGCCGAAAAATGGACAAATACACTACAGCACAGCGCCGCGAGCTACACCTTCCCCCTACCCGAAATATGAAACAAACGCGGTCTAGCGAACCTACTTTTCCGCAAAAAAATGAAAATCGCAAATAAATTTCGCCTGTGGTGCCGAGTTTAGGTACTACTTGTCAGTAATGGACCGTTGAACATCAGCATCTATTTATTTGCCACGCAAATCATTTTATTTAAATTAGGATCATAGGCTGTGGACCCTGCGGTATAGGTTGGGTCTGAAGACAGGGGGGGGGGGGGGGGGGTCAGTGGGAGTCGAGCAGAGGTGTAACTGGTCATCGAAGCTGGGAGGGGGTCATACCTGTAACTGGGGGGGGGGGGTGGGGGGTTTCCCTCCCCCCACTTGCTGGTTTTGACCCTACCCACGCCCCCCCCCCAACCCTCCCCCCAGGTTCGTGCGAAACCCCACCCAACCCCCCCCCCAGACTTTTTGAAAACTTTCTACTACATACTGTATTGCTAAATAAATGCACTTTGTACAGTGTTTTTGAGCAAGAATCGACCCAAAAGTGTCTAGTTTGCGTTATTTACAGTGTATTTCGGCTAAAAAGTACCTATTTTCAGGCTTTTACAGTGTATTTTTGACTAAAAATAGACCAAAAATTGCCCATTTTTTTCTGCCCAGANCCCCCCCCCCCTCCTCCAGATTTTCACCCCACCCACCACCCCCCCCCCCCCCCAGAAAGTGCCCGAACCCTCCCCCCCAGGTCCAATTCCCGGTTACACCTATGGAGGGGGTGAATCTCATTATGGGAGATTAATGGGAGGTGGAGAGAAGCGAAACACATCAATTAACGTTACAACGTCAACACCTATATGTGTGCCACTTGAAACATTTTATTTCCGTTTGATACCGGTGTGTGGTAGCGTGTACAAACAATGAAAAAAGACGAAATCGTTCAGTGTGGAGTGGGGCGGCGTTTGTGCGACGCGGCGCCTACCAAGGTGGTATTTTCAAGTTTGCGCTGACATTACCCAACGCCTTTCCCGAGTCTACCGAGTTGCCTGTAAGCCTTTCCCATGACTGAACAATGCTAGCTGATGCGTGCGTGCGTGCGTTTGAGTGCGGCGCTGGCAATTGAGGGGGGGGGACACATTCTAACCAGGTCCGACCGTGCATGGGGTGGGGATGGGCCTTTATGGGGGGGGGAACCCAGAACCGAAAAATTGCGGGGGGGATGGGTACCCAGCATGGAAAAAAATTGTGCGCACCAAAATAGCGTTTAGTGGGCACTTTGCGTGTACCAAATAAGGATTTAGTAGCATTATTTCACTGTTTTATTGCGAGAACACTGACGAGGCACAATAATTTAATTTTTCAGACAGGTTGAAATTTGGAAACACTTTTGAATCTCTGGGGGTGTAATTTTCAAGGGGCTGACGCCGACTACAGGTATATGGATGGGGTTCCCAACATTATAGGATAATTATAGATAAATATTAACATTTATCATTCAATGACATAAATTAATGTGTTTCATGTTGGTTTACCGTTTGTTTTGCTGTTTAGTGTTTGTTGGTTTTAGGTGCTGGAATTTGAGCAGCAGCTGTTTCACCCGCAAATATGCGCTGAGACGAATCGCCTGAATTTATGCGCCTTCTTCCCCGATGGATGGCAACGCTCCAAGCACCGCATCTATCACGTTTTGGCGGTGCGTTGACTTTCTTTTGGTTGAACTTGAATGTTGTGTACTTGGTGGGGTGGGGGGGGGGTTAGACTGATGGGCCTGTGCCTGCAGTCGTTCCTATAAAAAAAATCATTTAATTCCTTTCGTCTGAGGTGTGGTTGGTGGAAGAATATGGGTGCGTGAAGGGCATGCATGGTCCTTCAAGAAGGGGGTCTCAAGTGCGGGGGAGGGTGGAATTGTCTGGAGAATTTGTCCACAGAATAGCGTCTAAATTTGCACTTTTGTAACACTTTTTGTAACGCATCTTGTCGCATGGCACTGCAAAACAGGCAAAAACATCTATTATTGTACACAGACTGAAACCTTTTTAGAGAAGTTCTATGGCGGGAAGGGGGGGGGGGGTTGGAGTAGCAGTACCCCCACCCCTTCTCAAATCTATTACAACAATTATGGGTGAGGGGTGTCGGTGGGGAGGGAAACGTCTGAGTGCCCCCCTCACACTCCTTCCCATACACCGTTCCCACAGTATCATATCTCATATCATTACACAGGTGCTGCAGCGGTGCTTCTATCGCGTGGATTGTCAGCCCACAGGTGCCATGTCCGCTGCGGGGGATAGTGAGAAGAGGGGGGCGTGTGAAGATGGGACCCCCAAGATTCCTGCCGGGGGCAACCCCATGGCGGCCGAGCTATACGCGACCGACAAAGCCGCCTTCAGAACCAGGGTCGCAGAGGACGTCAGGTGACGAAAATACGTAACACCCTCCCCTGGGGGGGGATATTTTTTGGTCTTGTAGCCACCCGACTCCTGTGTCGGGTGCCAGGCGCAAGGGGACTAGCCCACCCTCCACCAGAATTAATTTATGACGACCCCCCCCCCTAGATCACTGTCCTCCCTGACCATAACTCCCCCCCCCCTCCCCGTTATTGCTGAGCGGAACCAAATTTTCAGCTACTTTTGTACGCGCCTGTTTAGCTGGTGGCCACCAAGGTTGGCGCGTCTCCTAAACCACCCCTTCCCTTGCTTCAGTACCCACCCACCCCCGGTTTCAAAGATTTTCGATGTATCCCCCCCCCCACGGCCACCCCCATGCCTTACCTGCAACACCGAGGCAGACCGTTCTTGGGGGGATATGTCCAGAATGGAGAATTATTCGCACATTGTGTGCGTACAAATACCGTTCAGATAGTCTCTGAGTGTTTTGCAAATGCAAACGTACTAACTTTTAGCATTTCAGCGGGTTGAAATTGCTTTGGAAGAATCTTTGTGGAGGTCGATTCCCCCCCCCCTCATGTGCGGTATAGCCCTTCCTGTCTAAATTTCCGTTTGAGACCCCACCTACCGTATGCTCAGTTCGAAAGACGCGCTGTTCAGACGAAGCAGAGAGGCGGTATACGACGACTTCGAGTCGACTGACGAACAACTCTGCCGTCTGCGGTTAGTTCCTGTTGCCAACTCTGCACTGCTGCTCTTGTTTCTCGCGCAGGATTGCATAATTTTTATTTTTATTTTTTAATTTAAAATTTGAACTTTTCTACAACTGTGCAACCCTGTTCTTGTGTCTTCACAACTGGCAGAGGCAGCAGGTCCCCCCCCCCTCCAAAGCAACACAAATGCCACATAAAACAGTAATGCAGAACTGCGCCGATTACAGTCAAAATTAAAGTAAGGAAAAATGGGTTGAGATGTCGAGGAAATTGCTGCCTGCAGCGCAGTTCGTGAGCACGCAAAACCGTGTAATTAAATGCCGACTACATACTTGTTTTTGTGAAGTCTATTTGCGGGTTAGTGCTCCATACATGGCTGTTTTTGGCCAGTTATAGGCACGACACGTTATGCGCCCCCCAAAATGAAATATTCCTGCTTCTCCGGTTTCGGTTGCTTGTCTTGTTGAGTTCACGGATTGCGTGAATAGTATGGAATGCTTCCTTTGCAGCTTCTACCCCTGGCAGCGGGGCGTTCACGACCGCACGCGCGACGCACTGCTGTCGTGGGGCGTCTCTCTTGAAAACGCACCGAAATATCACCGCAGCGCCGACGGCGGTGTGCTGTCGTGGGTGCGAGTGGCAGATGATGGCTCCTTTCGACTGCTCGCCTCCGCTGCTGACCCCAAGACCGAGACTGAGTGACTGGGAATACAAACGACTTGACTGGCAATAGGATTCAGAGAATTGGTCGGTGAAATGAATGAAGTGATCTGAGCATTGTGATATGGGCTAACATGTTGCAGCGTTCGTTTAAATAGCCGACGCGATTGTGTACCTCTGTTGGATTTGTCTTGAGGCCGATTTATAATCATCCGGATTCGTCATCCGTCAAAGACGGATGATTATAAATCGGGAAGTTTGACGGACGCGGATGACGGATGGAGTTGGCCAACTTTCAACTTTTGACGAATGACGGACGCGGAAGCGTTGAAAAACCGCGCGGTCTCGTACAGAAAGCGCGCGCGCGGAAGGAGTTTACGGTACAACGAGTTTACGATTGCGCGCTTAACACCCAAATCTACCATAATCTGTAAAGGGATTCCACGCAAGACACAATTCATTTAACACTTGACGGACGAAAAATGACGGATGATTATAAATCGAGCAATTTTTGCGTGACGGACGCGGATGACGGACGCGGATGATTATAAATCGGCCTTTATAGGTAATTGTGATGTTCCGTAAATTTTCCAGTTGCGCCCCCTCCAATAGTGCCCTGGAGTGGAGGTATGCACCTGGGCAAGGTATGCACTTTTATGTGGTCTCTACTCTCTACTATACACAGCTAGCTACACCCATTAATAACATGCGCTTTAGCTATAACCGTAAATCCTCCAATGCAACCCCCCCTCCAATAGTGCCCCCCGGGTACGGCAAGGTTGAAATAATGGAGCCCCCCCCCTCCAATAGTGCCCCCGGGGGTATGTTGTGCCATGTGCCTTGTATGGGCAAAATATAGTGGTAGGTACATTTATATCGTGTATACAACACACTAGTACTAACAAATAATAGTATGTAACTATTAGCGGTAAATCAATCATTAAATGTGGCAAAAGTAATCAAAATCACCGAAAAATCGGCAATTTTGACAGTGAAACTAGCATTACCATTCAAAATTTTTAGGTTGAAATAATAGAAGCCCCCCTCCGATAGTGCCCCCCTCCAATTGGGGCACTATTGGAGGATTTACGGTATAAACGGTAAATCAACCATGAAATGGAGAAAAATTGGCGCAACAAATTGACTGCAAATTTTGTTTCAAATTGTGAGGTTGAAATCCCAGTACCCCTTCTCCAATGTTGCCTCAGAGGTAGCCGGGGGGTTGAAACGATACTATCCCAGGGGTACTATCGGAGGATTTACGGTTTCTAAGGTGTGCTGCATGCATGCGCTTGCCGTGTGGGAGTCTCCGTTGCTTGTCGCAAGTCTAGGCACCTTTTGTAACATCGCGCACACAACGCAACAACCGTAACAGCATTGACTGTACAACGCACACCGTCTTCTACTAGCAGTTATTATACGCAGGCCAGAGCAAAGTCATTATTGGCTTCGGGCAGCGTGGCGTCGAGCAGTTGCCATGAGATCTTCTCCAATCGCTCTATTGAGCTCAGGTTGCCCTCGGGCGTGTATCCGCCGATGGCGTGTATGCTCCCTCCGCAGGTGGACAGTCGGAAGTGAGCGCGCGGCTCTTGCAAGGGTGCCGCCTTTGACCAGGCGTCACTGAGCACGTCGTAGAGGAAGCAGTCGGCGCTGAAGGCAGCCCCCTCGGAGCCGCCGCAAACCAAGATGGTGTCACGTCTGCCCACTCGCACGAGCGCCGCGGCGTGCGCCTGCCTGCAATGGGACGCGCAGTTAAACTTTAAAAACTTTATTTTGAACTTTCAAAAGTAAGTTAGAAGTTTGCAAATAAAGTTTCGAAATAAAGGGACGCGCAGTTACCGTAAACTCTATAATTAGCCCCCACCTCTACAATTGACCCTTGCACCAGAGCTTTTTGAGTTGATTAGCCCCTGTCCTAAATGAGCCACTGTCTGAAAGGCGAATTTTTATCACTGTCTGGGTCTGGGTGTACTATGTATGGGCGCGGTATTTGTGCGTATGTACAGTGAATGTGTACGTGAGAGTGTGCGATAGTGCACCAAGGTGATTTTTCCTCATCTCAAAACCCCCTCTGTGCTGTCAGCGCCAACAAAGCTGTCCACACATAGGTATCGACACTCCCAGTTTTTTAACCCCCCCCCACCAAGTATGTAATTAGCCCCTTCCTACTCCCCTAATGAGCCAATTTGCCCCATTGGGGCTAATTATGGGGTTTACGGCATAATTGTTTTTAACGATTTTCTGCGCACCGAGGCTCGGGCATGTCGGTCATCTTGGACCAGACGCCGGTCTGGGTGTCCAGACGCAGGGTGGCTTGGGTGACTCCTGCACCGTCGTTGCCGCCCAGCACAAAGAGGTACCGGTCGCCGACACCCACCGCAGCCGCCGCGTCCCGCCGAGAGGGCATCGAAGCTCCGTGCGACCATTTCTCGTCGGTGAACGAGTAGTAGAAGCAGTCCTTGGTGGAAGGGTACGCGCCACCGCAGGCGTAGAACCGGTCTCCTAAAGGAAACTTCCAGAATTGCAGAATGTTTTTGAGAATGCGGTCAGACCCACTCACCAACGGTGGCTCCAGCCTTCCAGCCGGACGAAGCACTGAGCCGCGTGACCACCTCTGCAGGGTGGGACGCTTCGCTGAGCTCGCCTTTCTCGTCATAGAGCAGCGGAGTGTCGTAGATTTGCACCGCCCCCGCTAGGAGGATCTTTTTGCCGTATTGTCCGGCGATGTGCGCGCTCCTAGCAGGCATCTTGCCGATCTGTCTGACGACGCCGGCTGAGGTGTCGAACTTGAGAATGGTCGAAGCGGATTCCGAACCCCCGAATATGAGAATGTCTGAAATTCGAGGAAAATTTCGTGAAATGTTTCGAAGGATTTTCGCGGAATTTTGGGCGTACCGTTGCCTTGAGATTCCGGCGCTCTGATTTCTCGCGCATTTCTGAGGTGAAATGCAACAGAGGCGGTGACGGTAAACACCAACGACAAGGCGAATGTCATCTTCGCAGCCATCTTTGTTTTGTTTCTTTAGCGCAGAAAAGAAAATGTCTTAGGAAGTAACCGAGTTGTGTGCTACTGGTGCCACGTGCAGCACGCGCCGGCTTTTGTACGCAGACAGCGTCCTCATCAATGGTTTTACTCCTAAACTCGTAAAGTGGCCTTAATGCGACACTCGTAAACGGAAGCGCGCACGGCCGTTAAGCGCCGACTCGTCTGCGTGGTTTAGCAGCGGTGGCAGCTTTTAATGGTGTCGCGTGACCGGCTTGCGTCAGCGCGCCGCCCGAAAGCCACGCGTCTCACATCGCGTGGGCTCACATGCCGCCCGTCACTAGTCACCCTTACTACATGGAGCGGCGTTCCTGAAAACCGATTTTCTATTTTGTAAAATCTATTTTCCGCTGCTCTCAGCGTTAGAGGAACTTGAAAGAAAGCGAAAGCTATGCACTCCCACGCACGCAAACTGCAAGCATGCATACCTGTAGCGGAGGGTCAGAGCAAGGGAGGGGGGTATGGGTTTTTTTGTTGATGGGGGTCGGGTACCCAAAATTGGGAGGAACCTTACACTGTATGTCCAGAATGGAGATATTCTGCTGCAGAATAACGCAAAATACTTACTTTTTGGTCAATGTAGGGTAAGAATAGCGTCATATCATGCTTTAAGGTGAAAAAAGCTGAAGAGCACTCACTCACTGTCATCATTTAGGTGTGACACGTTGAAAAGTTCTGTTGGTGGGAGGGTTGTTTTTTTTTGGGGGGGGGGGGGTTGACTTCCCGACGGAGAGATGCCCACCGAACTCTAGCCCCGCCCCAGACGTCCTCCAGTCCATCCGCGTCCCTCTAATCTGTGAATGATAGCATCGTTACCGAATTTCATCATTTGCTGTTTGTCTGGCCTCGCGTCATTGCGCGTATCAAACTCCGGCGCGCGACGCTTCCCTTTGAACGGACCGGTACAATTCCCACCAACTACCGGGTGCAAGCCATGTCTGGGTGCCCATTTCCCCTATAACGGGATACAATGCCGCAAAGAAATGCCGTAAAATTTATCAGCAGTAGCCATAACGAACTTGCGCACCATTTGCGTGTGCTTGGGAAGAACAACTTGCATTCCACAGGGCTTATTGTTGACAGATGTCGCGCACGTGACACTGCAACTAATGGTATGTACGTTGTACGTACCTACACCGTGTACCTATCTCTGAGTCTGACTGTCTCAGCCTGCAGTCTGCCGAAAACCCACACTTATACTTGTACATTGTGCACTTCAATATAGATTTTGCCTCAGACCATATCGATTCGCCTTTGGCGCTCACGGGGAAAGTTCGGCCTTCGACCTAACTAAGGCCTCCACCAGCCTAAATGTTGTGCCGTGCTCCAATAGTGTCCCTGGGAGGCGGTATACGAGTGGCACTGCTGGAGGACTAGGAGAATGTCTGAATGTAACGTCCGGTGTCCATGTCCAGCCAATTACATAACTATCAGTCGAAGACAGTGACAGAACCTGAATACGCACAGTACAAGGTCTTGCGTACCGTTGCGTTAGTGCGTGAATTCCTATTGAAAAATCGCAGGCAATCTTCATGCTTCTTCTGGGAAAAGGCAGGAAAGAGGGGGGGGGGGTAATTAGAAGGTTTACGGTTAGAGAGTCTGGATGGCACTTGCAGTGACCAGGTCCAGCCAATCATCAGTTGAAGATAGAGAGAACTCGCACGCCGTGATTCGTAAATTCCTACTGCTGAAGAGGAAGAATTTGTTCTTCGGGGAAAAGACAGGCTCCACGGGGAGAATATCCGTCGTAGCAACACTTCATGGGCCCGTTACAGTCGCTGTCGACGTCGCAGCGCTGCAGAGCCCTGCTCACAGGCAGCCCGTTGCTCTGGCCGAACGTACCCAGAGGGCAGGTGCCTCGCTTCGCTGAAAGCGATCATTTATAGGGATCCTTTGCACGCTTTCTTCACTCTCCCAGATGGCCTGATGGTAGAGAATCGCACTCTTGCACGAACGGTTCAGGGTTCGATTCTTGATCTACGTACACACTGAACATGATTTTGTTTGCTGGGCAGTTTGTCAGTTGGCAGTTTGCAATTGGCGTTCTTCTGGGTGTCTTAGCGCCCCTGTGACCGGTTATGTGGACGGGAAGACGTCAGGGAGACGAACGGTTACTCAGACTAGGTGTGTATGGTCCACTTACAGCCGAGCGTCGCCCAATCCCAAAACAGCAACAACAGCAACAACGCCTTGCACAGCCGCTCTTACTTGGACGCCGGTCGGGCGTGTCGAGAACGCATCGGTCCCCTGCCGGACGATAGCCGCGCCGACACTGGCAGGGCAGGCACGCTTGGATGCAGGCCGATCCCGGTGGGCAGGTGAGACGGCAGTCCACGAATTCCATGTCCGGAGGACAGACGCAACGCATTGGCTCGCCTGCGTGTCGGGTTGTGTCTCTTCTTGACTTGTACGTGTGAGTGCGTGCGTGCGTGCGTGCGTGCCGGTGCGTGCGTACGTGCGTGCGCGCGCACAGTACTTGGAGGAGCACGGGGTCGGGCGCAGCAAGTCATCATCCTACTGCTGCCGCAGTCGCGGTCGGAGTTGCAGCTAACGGTGCTCGCCTGCTGTGGCGTGGTGAATGCGAGGCACTGCTTTCCTAAAACAGAAATGCGCAGCCAAACGCTGCAGAACGGCAGGTGTAAGCGATTCAAAGTAACGTTTCCAGATGAGTCCGTACACGCTGAGCGTACACCCTGATAACTTCAGTATGTGTGATGACAAAAGTGGAAAATTTCGCCTGGGGCGCACTTTTGGCGCACTCAGATAAACCTTCCAAATTCCTTACATTTTGTAAGAGGAAGGGAAGGCTGATTTAAGGAGTTCTAATTACAGGCCTTGAATGCGTGCAATGACAATCTTGCATGTAACGCACGCAGGTACATGTACGCATGTACGTACGTACGTACATACTCTGTGGCCGGTTCTGCACTGGAATCTGACACTGGAATCCATAGGGGCTGGAGCAGCACTTGAGCTGTCCAGGGCAGTTGTAGTCGTTGCCGTTGAAACAGTACTGACCGCCCAGTGCCCTGTTTGGGAAGGGACACTGCCCAGCCTTCTGCTGTTGTCTTGGAAAGGAGCCTGCTCAATTTGGTAATTACATTAGTCGATTTATAGCAGGCTGCGTCTCTGAATTAGTACCACACACGCAGTGATACCGTAAGTGTTCCAATTGTGCCCGGAGCACGGGACAAAGTCTCCTATGATTGGGCAGTCAGAGTCTACTATGATTGATGGCAACTCACACTTAAAATGACGCAAATGGCTGAAGGCACTATACAATTGGGAATAAAGACTTACAATTGGGTGCTACGCTCTGGCTGCTCCTAAGGGCATGCATGTAACTTGGGGGGGGGGGGGTACCACCGCCCAGTCGGCAAAACAGCTCACCAGCCGCCCAAGGCTCACCCCAGAATTTTTCTAAAGTTTTTTCTTCAATCTGTCTGATATTCAAGAGTTTGTGTGATTTAATATTTCAACGCTTTTTACTCGACAACAGCTAAAAAGAGCGCTATTTAATACATTATATTTGAACCAGTTTTGTCCACCCCTCTTTCCACCTTATTTTGGTCCAAAAATGTTCTCCTGGAAATGCGCTCCAAAATATCTTACTCCTCCCATACCCACCCACCCCCGCCCCCAGGATGGTCTCCAACCCTCTGATCTACATTGTAAACCCGGTTACATGCAGGTATGTACAGGGTGCGGCAGGGTTACCCCGCCAAATTTAAAAATTAATAACTTATGCTAGAAAGTGAATTTTTTTAAGCGGTTTGTTGCATTCGAACGACAATTCGATGGCAATTTTGTACGATGACAATCAGCGAGACTCATACAAGAAAATTGTATTACGGTGCAGTTTGATTTTTAGGCAACCTTTGTCACTTACGGTAGCGATCCAATTCAAAAGTAAACAGGAGGAATAAAAATGGAAGGTTTTTCTGCAAAGGAGCTTGCCAAACTCACTATTTGGTATGACATAAATCGAAGCGTCTGTCAAAACCCAACAAAAATGTCGGACGGAATTTGGCGACATCCAAACGAAGCCGGGAAAAGACTTGATCAAAGGTTGCCACAAAAGACTGCTGGAGCGAGGCACTGTGCTCAAAGGAAAGAGTGGGCCGACTGTCGGCGACGTGCGCCCTGTGCGCACTCAGTCCACCGATTTAAAGAGTCAAGGCGGCCTTTACACAAAGCCCCCACAAGTCGACTCGACTGACGCAGCCGAACTGGGGCTTCCGGTAATATTGAACAGTTTGATTGCTCGATTTCGCTGATGTTTCGACATAAAAATTGTCATCGAATTGTCGTTCGAATACAACAAACCGCTTAAAAAATTCGCTTCCTAGCATGAGTTATTAATTTTTAAAGTTGGCGGGGTAACCCTGCCGCACCCTGTATAATGCCTCAAATAGCACCCCACCCCCCCCCCCCCCTCTAGATAGGGTCCCAGACAAGGAGAGGTGAAAAGAATCGTGCCCTGTAACACAATTAGCCCAACTACGGCATGTATACAGGTCACATACCAGCAGTGCAGCACAGTCCCCTGCTGCAGTACCAGCCACGTCCACACTGGTAGTGGGTGGTGCAGCCGCGTGGTCCGAAGTACCAGGCGACACTGCGACATGTGGGCGGGAGAAATGGATTACTAACAGCGGTTTGGGGCTGCGGCGAGCTGATGATCCCTTGACCTTGTCCACCAGTCGGGCCTTGCACTTCGGGGGTAGCTGCAAAATCGAACCTATGCTAGCCAATGGCGCACCCAATTTCGCATACACGCAACCGAACACTGAACAAATTTGGCCCTGGGTGAGAGCGAATGTAAGAGGAACGGATTTGCAAACTCGAAGTTCCCTGGAGAGTGGGGCATGGTATATCGAAGGGGGGGAGTGAGATGGTCCCCAGAGGCTCACAGTCGGCGCAGCAGAGGCCTTCGTCGCAGCTGTAGCCATGTGGACAGGCTGCTGATTGTGTCGAAGCGCAGACACCAGAAGCCGGTGCGCCATTCTTGCAACTCCTGGCTGGCTCTGGGGCAGCAACAGTAGCCCTTAAAGCGTGACTGCCCGCCTTTTGGCGAAGGCCCGTGACCCCCCCTAAACGACTCCCAAAAATCGTCAATCACTGTTCAAGCAAATTTTCACTTATCAAGAAAACGAAAACCTTTTCAAGTGACTTCTTACTAGGTGAGCAGCCATTGCGTAAGGACTGCCTCGTGACCCCCCTATGACCCCATTTTCTTATAGATAGGTCATTGTTCGCCTTCACTGGTTATGTTTCGTTTTTTTTAACCAACCCCTTCACCAACGTAAGGGACCGTCAGGGAATCTTTGAGGCCGCATTCTCCTTTCTTGACACACCTTACGCCAAAACAATTACCAATCAAGGACGCACATTTCAATCACTAGTATTTTAAATTCAAGTTAATGAAAGTGCGCAATCATCATCACAGCAGCTGAAATTAAGTCAGCAATCCAGCAGATTAAACCTAGGCTTCGATCACTAATATCATGTCTCTTAACCAGTTAACAGTGGCGTTAACCAAGTATTGAACCTAGGCTTCGATCACTAATATCATGTCTCTTAACCAGTTTAACAGTGGCGTTAACCAAGTATTGAACCTAGGCTTCGATCACTGAAAATGCATCGCCTGTAAATGAGTTTCTTGATTAGTGAAAATTTTTATCACTAGAATGTGATTTTTTTGAGGGGGGTCACGGGGGGGGTCACGGGGGTCATGGCAGTCACGCTTTAAGGGGTAGGACTGGTGGCCGTCGCGGTCGGCACTGCGTTGGGGGCCGCTAAACACGCCCCACGTTTGCTAGGCTACAGCAGCCACGCGCTACATTGTCCATTCGCCAAAAGAAGCTGCAGCGGAACAACGCCAATGCTCGAAGTTGATCAGAGGCTGAGAGTCGCACCTGTGACAGGAGGAGGGAGGGTAGCTGGGGGGGGGTACTCCGCTTATAGTAGGAACTCAACATCCCTCACAGCACGACTTTGCCAACCTGCTAAAATTTTTGTTTTCCCACCTCCCCAGAGAAAAAAAAACAAAGAACAAACAAGACCGCCGCCCAACGGGCTTCAGACACGAACCTACAGCTGTCCCCGACCCTGCCCTTCCCCCAGGTCAAGAACACAGGTTGGGCCTTTTCTTCGCTGCAGCTAGAATGTTTCATTCGTTTGCTATTAATGAACTGAGCTGCGCGAAGCAATAGTTGCAAGCGCCTGCGTTTCCAATCCTAAACAGCCAAAAACTCACAGTTGGGACAACAGAGGCCATTGTCACAGTTGTAGCCCTGTGGACAGGAGGCTTCTGGCCGGGAAGCTAGGCACCCAATTGTTGTGCCATCGGCCTTGCGCCATGGGGTGTCGCCATTCTTGCACTTTCCGACTGGATCGAGCCCTGCTGTTCCCGCAGGGACGGGAGTGGAACCTTCTGAACGCATGTTGCTTCTTGACACTGTCCACCCAAGAACAACACAGTCCCTTCGTGTCCGCTGGCGCATACCGTAAATCCTCCGATAGTTTCCCATTCTAATGGTGCCCCCGGGTAGCCAAAGGTTGAAGCAATGGTGCCTCCCTCTCCAATACTGCCCCCGGCGATAGAAGATTTGGTACGTCGTATGCCCTTATATGGGCAAAAATGAAAGTAGCGGGTACTTTAACATGGCGTAGACACGTCTACACGCACTAATAAAAGACGTCAGCGACTATTAACGAAAAATCAACAAAAAAAAACAGAGACAAATGACCAAAGTTGACTGCAAAGCTTGCTATACCAAGCATAATATTGAGGTCGGAATTTTAGTGCGCCCTCTGCAATAGTGCCCCTGGTAGCGGAGGGTTGAAACAATAGCACCTCAGGGTATTAATGGAGAATGTAATGCGCGGCTATTTTCAATGCGTGCAAAGTGGACTCTACACTGGGGCAACTACAGACAGAGCACCTACCTGGCTGTGCAGCAGAAGGAGCCGGGCAGCAGAAGCCAGCAATGCAGACGAATTTAGGGGCGCACAAGTTGCCCGGGGTGCATTTGTCTCCGGTTGTCACACCAGTGGGACACTTGAAAGCTGAACGAACGAACGATGCGTCGGTATTCTCATTCACCAATGTTCAAGCCAGACCAATGGTGTTGTGGGAAACAATCTACGGTACGTCCTTACACTGGCCAGCAGTAGGGGGAGCCTTGCGACAACAGACGCCGTCCACGCAGCCGTCGGCGCGAGGTGCGCAGAACGTCACGGGGCAAAGGCCACCTCCGACAACGCCATCGATTGGGCACACACGAATGTCACCCGCACTCCCTTTGTCGTCCACCGTTTTCAAATTTGCTGCAGCGGTGTTTTCACACATCGTGAGCCGGAAGGGTCCACAGGACCCACCAGCGTCAAATTGGTGAGTGGTGGTGGCGCGTAAAGAAATTGCGACGCAACGAAAATTGGATATGTAGAGCATAAATGTGTCTCTATGGCCTCAGAAGTCAAAATCACTTGCCGGTCGGTGCCGGTCTAGGTAGTTGGTAAGGTTTCTCTACACCTGCCTGCTCTTCCCAGTTAAAGTGCTCAGCGTCCCAGCAGGTTCGTAAATCCTTGTGCGTATGTGGCGCGTGTCAATGTCAACAGCTAACGCGCTGCGTATGGGGCCGTGCAAAGTGGACTCTACAGCTGGGGCAACTACAGAAGAAGCACCTCTTTGTACCTGGCTGTGCAGCAGCCGGGCAGCAGAAGCCAGCAGTGCAGACGAATTCAGGGGCGCACAAGTTGCCCAAGATGCATTTGTCCTCGGTTGTTACATCACTGGAACACTCGAAAGCTAAACGAACGAACGATGTGGCGGTAGTCTCATTCAACAATCTTGCATTCTTCAATAATGACCCCCCCCCCTCCAAGATCGGCTACAAACTACAGAAATTGTACAACAGCTAAGCACACAGCCGCAAATTACGCCCACACGTGCCGTTTATGATTTTCGGAACGTTCTCCTACCTCCTCACCAATCGCACTCAAAAATTCGTAATTGTCTGAAAATTTGGTGGCCAATTCTATAGCTACACATCTTTGTTTTTACATGCGAATGCAAATCGTCAAGCAGAGATAGACGGCTAAATTCCAAAAGCGCAAAACGGCGTCACAAGCAAACTGCTACGCAATTGGTAGTAGAAGCAAGTTTAAACGTCCCTTCCTAACTGTACTCCGAGTTGAATTTAACCGTTAGGGCAAGCTCTATAAAGTGTCTTTATCATTGCTTCAATATTGTTCCACAATACATGGATGCTGACGATTAAAAAAAATCGAAACGCAACCTTCACAAACACTCATCGAAATCGTCGCCACGATGGCAACAATTAGTAGTCGCATTTTCGAACGCGTATCTCGCATCACAGTCGAATACACTGACAGAAAACGCAGCAACTAGCACGGACTGGCTACCGAGGGGAGCTAGAACAAACATCCGCCACTGCGGCTCTGATGAAACAGCTGATCACTCAATGAGCGTGGTGACTCGCTTGCCTGCTTGCTAGCCTTGAAGGAAGAAGGCATCCAAATGCAGCCCTAGTTCGTTTGTCCAAAATAATATACAAGTTGCCTTTGAACACGGCTGCAGGCGAATTCATTCAACGTTCGAGAATAAACCCTATTTGAATGCCTCTGACGTGTGTTATGCGTCAGCAAAATGGAGAGCCACAAGCAAAGTGTTCCAATGAAACAATGTTGGTAGAGAACGAAATGGGCCTGGAAATTCATTTCTGTTGGTCCAGCCCACCCAACACAACAGGCCCAGTGCAGCCTGGCCTACACCCTCCAAATTGTAGGCATGGGCTTGACCTGGTCCAACATCAAATGGTTCCTCACGCAAAAACAACAAAAACACATACCATAATTCTATTTGTTAGTACTACGCTGAAGCGCGACGCAACAGCCATAATTGTTGTGTGCACCCAACTATGCAAAACTAAAGAATACCATTACTTGTAGACTGCCTGTCCACAAATGGATTGGGCATGACCAGGGCATGACCCATTTCGTTCTCTAATTTCTAGTTCACGAATTTCCAATGACAATGGACACCAGATTCTATCGCCAGGTGTTACTCTGTGAGCAGTCATGAACCAACTGCCAGGTGTGCCAGAAATTTGCAACTGCTGTCTGCAGCTCCTCCATTGAACAGAGCAGTCGAACATTGCCAAAAATGTGCACTTGTGGTTCAAAACCCTTCTCAGTTTTGGTGACAGCAATCTCCAATGGTTTGCCACCTGTATTCCATCGAACAGTCTCCCAGTTTGTGTATGTTACTCCTTCAGTGCTGTAGTCAACTGTCTGTATGAGTATCTGGCGCAGACGAGAGGCCTGCTGAAGAAAAGGTCCATAAGAAACAACTGCTTCATTGGTTATATTTGCAAACTGTAAGTACAGCTGAGAGATGGAGATAGCTTCAATGTTGGGTGCAACCTTGGCAAACATCAACAGTGGTGGTCTCAATGCCAGTGGCTCCATGGCCTTTTTTACTCGAAGATGTGTCAGCATTGGAAGAAGGATGCCAGAGCCAGAAGGGTTGCTGGATTCCACTAGGCAAGAAGCAGGCACTTCCCACAGCTCGAGACGAATCAGCGAGTTCGCTGACTGCCAGTTGGTGGGAGCATAGCAGAAACACTGACACTTGATATGAGCTTCCACTACGCAAGAGCCAAATAGAGATTCTTTGGACGAATCCCAACTGGGCAATGAAAATGCAACAGAACGACTCTGTTGGGCCAATCGGCGAACTGAAGCTGACAAAGAGCTCTCTGCAACATCAGTATCAGGGTCGTACTCCTCATTCCACATGCAAAACAAGAATTGTCTCAATCGGTGGCTGAAATTAGACACTCTAGTAAAATACAGGGTGTCCCGCCCTCCTGTCGCACCTTTTGTCAAAGCATAACTCGGGTCTCGGAGAACCGATTTGAACCAAATTTTAAGCACTTATAGCAAGTAGTCCAACTTAGGTTTTCGCATAGTTTTAAACAAATTGGCTGCACCATTTCAAAGTTACACCGTTGCAAGCAAATTGTTGCGTTTTTCATATTATTTTGTCTTTTTTATTTCTAAGACCTGTTTTCGGTAAAACGTCAAGCCACCAATTTACATGGGACATGCGGGCCTTTCTTGTTAAATGGCTTCATAAGGTGCATATTGAAGAAAAAAACAATCAGTAGGTCTAAAGTTGAAACCCCTTACCAAAGTTGCCAATGAGGAACCGTTGCAGCGACTGTAAAATGAGTTGAAGAAACCGGCTCTGTGGGCGCTCATCCTCATAGAATGCGAAAACCAGCAAGAACTGGCTCTACTGTGCAACACATGTTGCAGCGACGATTGAGAAACCGCCAAAAAGTCAACTCATCAGCTGTTGCCTCTCAATTTGGCCTCGCCACAGAAAAATATCGCCTCGTCCACTTGACAACGTGTAACTTCGAAACGGTACAGCCGATTTGGTTGAAACTTAGCAAAAGCCTAAGTTGAACTACTTGCTATAAGTGCTTAAAATTTGGTTCGAATCGGTTCTCCCAGACCCGAGTTACGCTTTGACAAAAGGTGCGACAGGAGGGCGGGACACCCTGTAGTGTTGTACGTTCCCAGAGGCCCTCCTCCAGCTGCTTGGAAATATGTAACTCAAAAACTGCAAAGCCAATTTTGAAATCAAAACAAAAATTACATTTGAATCGGTTCACCCAGAGGCGAGTTATGCTGTGGCAATAGGTGCAACAGAATGGCGCCACCACACCCTGTACATTATAAGCAACAGTACCCGTGCACCACTTTCAGTGCGTTTGAACCACAAATGCATTTTCAGGGAATTTTAATTACAATACCACCCATGGCACTGCTCAGTAGCCACCCCCCCCCAGCCCAGCCCATACCATGTACAGGGTGGCGCACCCTCGACTGGACGCGTTTGCTGATGAATAACCCTGGCGTTCTCAAAACAATTTACTTCAAACTTCACACATCAGTAGGGCACAGCCTAACCTAGACTACCACACATACCTGTAACTGGGGGGGGGGTTGGAGGCCCCGCAGAATGTTTCCAACTCCCCCCCCCCCCCACCCACCCCCCCCCCCAGAATTTTCCCAAGGGATTTTCACTCAGTCTAAAACGATAAAAGTGAGTAAATGTTGGCATATTTCAGTGCTTTTCAGTGTTATATGACCATAAAACAGCAAAATAACACTGTTTAGACCCTATTTATACCCATTTTTGACCAAAAAGTACCAGTATAACTCAAAAAATGGCCGACTACCCCCCCTCCACTTTTTGCTCCAGACACGCCCCCCCCCCCAGAATTCGGCCATTTACCCCCCCCCCCACTCTTCCAGACCCGGTTACAGGTATGCTTCCACCAAGTTCATAGAAATCGATTAAGTTGTTTCTAAGTCACCGTATCTTAAAAGGAAATCCTATTTTTCAGGGAAGTGTAACACAGTCAACCAGCAATGTAACTGTTCTAGCGATTTTCCATTTTGTAAAACAATTTCACAGCTGAAATATGCCTTTTCAAGGACAATTTGCGTACAACCATTTTGGCAGAGCTTACAGAATCGAAAATCTATTGGCCACCGAATTACATGACAACTGCATGCATTATTACTGTACACTTCCCTGAAAATCAGGATTTTCATTTTAGATACCTTGATTCAGAATGACTCGGTCCATTTCGATGAAACTTGGTGGAAGCCTAAGTTAGGCTGTGCTCTACAGATGTCCGAAGTTTGGAGCAAATCGGTTTGAGAACGCTAGAGTTATTCATCCGCAAACGCGTCCAATCGAGGGTGAGCCACATTGTATATACAGGGAGGGGGGTGGACACATACCTGTAACTGGGGTGGGGGGGGGGGGTTGGGGTTTGGGGCCCCACAGAATTCTTTCAACCGCCCCCAACCCTCTCCCCCAGAATGTTCCCAAGGGATTTTCACTCGGTCTAAAACGATAAAAGTGAGTAAATATTGGTGTATTTCAGTGCTTTTCAGTGTTATATGACCATACTTGTAACTGGATCGGAGCGAGGGGGGGGGGGTAGGGTTTTGGAAGACATGGGAGTGGGCAGGGACGCTAGATGGTGCAAATATGGGGAGAGGGTGTAGCCGAGCATTTTCTTTACTTATACTTATGTTGTGAACAAAAATGGTCAAAATGACTCATACTGGTACAAACATGACCCCACCCTGACACACACCACAACTTTCTGCTTCAGAATTAGATTCTGCTTATATTATATTATAATTCTGCTTAGATTCACCCCCCCCCCCCAGCGTCCACGGTCAGTTGCACCTCAGCGGACACCTCTCCATTTCTGAATACCTGGGACGGACTTGAATTCGGTCGAACATTCTTTTTAGCACTTTGAGCAGTTTGTCCATCATGACTTCCTTGGCTGTGCTGCTGAAGCAGAGAACGATCACTTTCAGAGCGCTCAGATTCTGACCACTGCACTGCCGCATTGCATTCTGAAGATCATAGGCGGAGTTGGTCATCTGCCATTCCCCGCTAATTGAGGGTTTCTTCAGTAGAGTGTATCGCAACTTTGACTGCAAGCCATGATGATTTCTCAAATTGATAATGAGACGAATCTCCAAATGGGAACAGTGCGCTGAAATGTCCAGTTCGTGAGTATTCATCCACCCGCAATCGAGTGGGAACAGATCTCTCCACAATCGACACACGAATCTATGCGCAGCGATTTCTTGCAACGTGAATTCGTCGGCGAGAATCCGCCTCTGTAGTTCCAGTGACAGTCCGAGCATTTTAAATATGTCAGAGACAACAACTGCAAGGAATTCCACTCAGTCTGCCTTCGGGGGAAACTCTTGTCTTCCCCCACCAAACCTCGTAATCAGGGTGTACGCGTCAGCGTACAACCCTAATATGTGACCACTTCTCAATGCGGGTTTTTGAAATTTCGATCGCCTATAACTTTTGATTGCCTGAACGGATTTCGACGCGTTATGGCGCAAATGAACCGCCTTCTTCTGGGGCATCGAATGCGACATAACGCGTTTCCTTGCTTTATTGTAATGGGTCAATAGTTCCAAAAATGTTCCAATTTTGCGGCTTTTTTTTTTTTCATGTTCTCTGCCAGGTTTTTGGAGCGCCGCTCGCGAACGCCAGGGCCTATCGCGATGAAACTTGGTATGTGTAGCCGGCTAGTGATCGCAATTTTGCATGCCAAAGGATTTGTGTGTACTTCGTACCAATCTGGAGATATTGCCGATTTTATCCGATTATCGATTGATTTTCTTGGAAATGGGTCACAAATTTTGTGCCCTATAGGCGCTTTAACGGTACATCGCAGCGCTTCGCTATAAAGGAGAAAGTTGGTCGCCACGACATGACTTGTGTTACTTTCAACAATTGGACCAAATTGGACGCACCAAAATACCTCCCCCCATCATATCGATAACGGAAATTGGCGATATTTCGGTGTGGTTAGGTCGGATGGCCTAAACATCAATAATAAAGTTGATCGCCCTTCGATGTAGAACATTTCATTCCTTGAAGTCAACACGATCCGACGCACCAAAATATTTTCACTTCCGGGATAATCGATAAATATCGATATGGGTAGGTCGGATCACTTTGGCTAAAACACAAAAGTTGACCGCCTGCACGTGCAGATCATTTTGGTTCTTTACACCGCTATGCTCCAACGAACCAATATGGCACTACAGATGTGCACGCACGCACGCACACCAACAAATGGGCTGCTTCGCAAGAAACTTGATGTGGGTAGGTCCGATCACTTTGGCAAAAACACAAAAGTTGACCGTCTAGTCATGGTGATCATTTCCATGCTGCTCTGACGCAGCAATATAGCACAACTGCATGTGCATGCACGCATGTATGTCTGCTAGGCTGTTGGTACTTTGCTTTACTTCAATTTTGCCTTGTTCGGTTCAGTCACAGGTGCATTGTGTGTGAACCTACATCAGTGAATGTGTGTGTGCGTATGTGCGTGCGTGCTGCGTGTGTGCGTGCGTGCGTGTGTGCGAGCATGCGGGCGTGCATTCGTGCGTGCGTGCATGCTTGCATGCATTGAATTACAGAAACCCCCTCATCTTTCGAAAAAACACTGTATTAAGGAAAAATTTGCAGGTGTCTGCAAAAAAAAGGTGAATATGTGACGCTCGTGTGGTGAAGTCCAGTTTGAAAAGGAGCGGTATTAAGGCATGCCCCACTGATTTCTGGCCACTTCCACATTGTAGCTGATCAACTTCAGTTTGAACAAACCATGTATAAAATCTAAACCTCATGCAGCAACACGTCACATATTCGGCGTTTGCTGTGTTCACCCGCAATGGAAATGTGCAGCGAAAATAATGGCGACTGGAACTGGCTGACATTTACATATATTGAAATGCAAGAAATAAGCACATGCCCATGGAACCCCTATGCACACATATGCATGCGCGCGTGCACGCACGCAGCACACACATGCATTAGGGCACTACACAAATGGCTGGGGGCACAACACAAATGTTGGATGAACAGTTTGTCATTGGGTGGAATGCCAGAAGGGAGTGGAGCAGGATTGTGTACGTATTGTATGTCTCACCTACACATCAGCAACTGTACACCATCACCAATCCACATGTAACAAATTTTAGCATGGGGCACCAATTGATTATGCAGAACATACTTTGGCAGTGTCAGGTTCATGGTAATGGGCAATAATAACGTCTTGTTAGAGAAGAGGTATGAGTTGATGGACGTTTGTGCTTTGGTTGGCTTGACTGAGTGACATGGCTCACACAACAAACGCCGAACATGTGACGTGTTGCTGCATGAGGTTTAGATTTTATACATGGTTTGTTCAAACTGAAGTTGATCAGCTACAATGTGGAAGTGGCCAGAAATCAGTGGGGCATGCCTTAATACCGCTCCTTTTCAAACTGGACTTCACCACACGAGCGTCACATATTCACCTTTTTTTTGCAGACACCTGCAAATTTTTCCTTAATTTCGTTTCCTTTCGTAGTGCGTTTGCAAGGCAACTTCCAATTGATGCAAGAGATGCAACCGATGCCGCATGTTTGCGATGTTCAAAATCGTAGTGGGACACCGTGGGACACAGCGGGATCACCGTATCCTCCGCAGAATAGCGGGTTTTTCTGTATTCAAATTCAACTGCATCGCATCAGAGTCGCGGAAACAAGCAAAACGATGAAGCGCAAGATCGAGATCGAAGTTTGGGGCAGGGACGATGTGCGCGATATCCTACAAGAAATGCGGAGCGTCACATCAGCGCGAACGGCTCGCTCAGCCGCTGAAGAAATTAGCGTGCGGCAGTCGCAGTCACCAATAATTTTTGTAAATGTTTGCCAAAGCTTCTTGTTGTCGAGGAGCTGACTGGACACACTGTCAGCAAAAGCGCGGTGGATAGGTGCGTGCGAGATGCGGAGGTTGGCAAGAGGTTGGCGTCGACCCTGCTTTGTCTGTCGCCCCGCGGTCGACCCCCATCGGCGAGCAGGAGCTGGAGCACAGCGGCGCTTGGGCGGCGCGAGCGTCCGAGAAGCAGCGCTCGACCGGGCTGACCAAGTCGCTGACGCGCAACGCCCTCCTCGTGCCGGATCAGCGACAGCGTGGTCGGGCGCGCATGTACACGTTGAGCCGGCGCGCCGCCAGCGGGGACGCGTACTACCGCTGCCTTTTCGCTGTAACTACCTCTACACGAAGGACCCTGCTGGCGATGGCCGACAACGGCAGCCGCCACCGTCACTGGTCGGTGCTAATACGGTGCAGAATAGTCGCCGATACTTACAATGCATTACACATAGCTATCTACGTTGGCCAGCCAAGAACGTCCGGCCCAGCCTGGCCCGGCCCGCACCTTCAAAACGCAGGCCCGGCCCGGCCCGGCCCGCAAAACGGGCCTGGAATTCCGGCCCGGCCCATGCTCATCCCTAGTGTGTGTGTGTGTGTGTGTAAGTCATGACCGCCGAAGGCGGCATGGAAGGGGCGGTTGCCCAGGGTCTGTGGCGTTGGTCTGGCCTCCCTCCGCCGAGGGTTGATAGGCAGTCCAGGCTGCACGTGGATCAAGGCCTCGTGATCCTCCGACTCCTCGGAGGCGAGAGCGGAACCTTGAACCGGACGTCCCACAGGTGGAAGCCATGAAGCCACAGCAGCGTCGTGCAGCTTGGCGCCGACGCCGACTGGGCCGCCTTCGACAGCCAGGAAGCCTACCTGCTGTTCTACGACCGGCAGACGTGGTGACACTTGATCTCATGCACATCTTTTTATGCGAGTCTCATGAGTATTTATTCGCGTAAGAAGGTGCATTTGCGTGTCACCGTCGCCAACGCCATCGCACGAGGAATTTTGTATATATTCCGTATATTTTGCACGTATTTATCTATACCAACTTCTACGATTAGCACGTTGCACGTACTCGTATTTGAATTGGGCAGTACCGTACTAGCATTTGAACATCGTTTGTTTTCATTTGAACATCGTTAACGCACCACCGATGCAATACTTTTCTGGTCTTGAATGTCTTTCTGGTTCTTAAGGGTAAGAAGGGAACTTTAAGGGCGGAAGCGGCAGACGGGTGGTGCATGCATACCTGGTGCGTGTACGTGCAAGAGAGAGAGTGGGTTTCCATGGACAAGATAGTATGAGCTTCTGTCACTCAATTACGCAGCGTGCCATACAACAATTTTATGGAACATACCGTACCCTATAATTAGCCCCCTATGATTAGCCCCCATATAATTATACACCCGCCTAAGACCACTTTGAGTTTATAAGCCCCCCCATTATAATTACGCCCCCTCACTAAATGGACCATCGTCTGAAAGGCGAAATTTTCAATGTCTTGGTGTATGTATGGTCGCGTATGTGTATGTACATGTACATGCATGTGAGACTGTGTGAGAGTGTATTAGAGTGTACCAATGTATGTGTGCAGCGTCTTTTTCCCTTAAAAATCGCCTCCACGCGCTTTTTCCCCACAAAGTTTCCCACACATCGACACTGCCAGTTTATAAGCCCCCCCCATAATTAGCCCCCCCCCCCTATAATTTTACACCCTCCTAAAGCTCGAACGAAACAATTAGCCCCTGGGGGCTTATTATAGGGTTTACGGTACCTGTAAAACCCTGTAGACCCTACCAGTACAAGTCAAAGAATAGCCAGCTATCCCCACTTTTTGCTCCAGACACCACCCCCCCCCCCACTCTGCCAGACACGGTTTCGGTTGTGTCCTCCTCCTCTGTGTTGTGTGACGTGTGACGTGTTGCTGCATTTGTTATACACGGTTTGTTCAAACTGAAGTTGATCAGCTGCAGTGGAAAGTGACTAGAAATCACTGGGATATGCGTTCTTTTGGTCTTGACAATAAAAGTTCGCTCACAATCAGTTCGATTTAATTCGACAAAACTCACACAGCGCAAACGAGCGAAACTCTCATTTATTAACTGAAAATAAATACTCCCAGTATCCTAATGTTCGGTAGGAGTACATATTATTACTTAAATAGCTACCGTATTCATTATAATCACACAGGCCTAGGGTTCGCAGTAATTTCAAGCAGTGGGAGTGGCAAAAATATAAAACAAATACAAAAAACCACAAAGGAAAGAGGAATGTCAACCGCATGAGTCAAAGATGTCTTCTGTCTATGGCTGTTGTCGTTTTCGCGCTCCGTCTTGTGTCTAAAGACATGAGCGTTGACTGTCCATTCCTTTTGAGATGAGGGGCAAAGGAACAAAAGAAAAACAGGTTGCCTTGCGCAATCCAATCATCAAGACTTTGTCGCCCCCCCCCCCCCCGAGCGCCACAACACGCAACGGCCTTGAAGGAATCAATTGCCTCTTTCCCTTTCGCTAGCGCCTCGCTCGCTGAGTAAGTAAAGTTTTACGTTTGCCTACGGTTGAGCACTAGGCCCCTTAACCGTTGACAGAGCACAAGTTGTGCCGTGCAAGTAATACGCCAAAAAATGGTGGTTGTCGGCATCGCTGGCAGCCGGCGCTTTGTTCCTCTAAAACCCAAGATATCGCTGGACCTGGATCCCATCCCTCGCGCAATCGAACACCGTCCGTGGAGCCAGAATACAAGTACGGAAGAGCTAGGTTTTCTTTCGGGAAGGGTACTTCAAAGCGACTCCCACCCAACCAGCCAAAAGAGCAGCCATTTCAGCAATTTGAGCCAAAAAAAGTGATGTCGCAGGATCTTTATTCGACTTTTTTCGCCAAAAGTAAACATTTGGCCAATTCTTCACACTTTTATGTATCGTTTTTTGTTAATATTTGGTGTAATCGGATGGCATTACTGCATTTGTTAACAAAGGGCTCTTTCAGCTGTGGGGTATTCCCCCCCCCCACACCCTCTGGCTACACCAGCGTAGTGAAGCTCTCCTATCACTGTACAACGTGCGCGTGTGACTGTGATCACTGAGTGTGACAGAGCTTTTTTTCAGACCAAGTTCATGTGCACGCGAGAGAGCCATCAATCAATGCGACTTCTACACCGAATGCCTTCTCGGGGGCGCCAGTGACGACGCTGTGGAACCCGGTGCTGGCGCCCTTCAGCGGCCGACCGCGCCACTGGAACATCGGCATGTCGCCCACCCTGTGGAGTCCCATGCTCAGCAGGAAGAACCACGACTTTTCAAACTTTCAAGCGGTACGAATACGTACCTACCGTAAACACTCTCAATTACATGCAGCCCTCCCAATACTTAGTACCCAGCCTACAATTAACCTTCCCGCCACACTGGGGGCCTTAGAGTGTATTTGCCCTCTCCACAATAAAATACCTATCGCCCATCCTTAAATGAACCACCGACCAAAGGTCACATACGGTAGTTAGAGTTTGAGTATGTCCTTCTTTGTCTGTACGAATTACCTAAGCTGACTTACGATTAATAGGTTCGTAACTTTTGTGCGATTTCTAGTGGAGGCATATCATTTCACAAACTGTCATTGCTAACATTGAGAAATGCGGTACATGCAAAGTAATTAGTACTTGTACATTGGAAAACTCAAATTAATGGCATATATCAGGGCTATGCTAAAAGCTGTCCCTGTCCGCCGTCTTATCCGATACCACCGATCGACGTGTGGTTGTGCACCATCCCACTTCAAAAGTTCTGACGAAGCTGTGGGTGCCAATTTTCAGCGCGCTTTCATTTCACCGCTACTAATCTAGGTTCGATTGCCACTCCATTCGTCGTTACTCTCCATTGTTTGCTCGCCCCGGGGAAAATTGGTCGAACGGAAAGGTACACAATATTGTCAGGCTCGTCTGTGAGGGGGGGGGGGGCGGTACGGGAGGCGAGAACCCGGATCCGTTTGGCCCCCCCCCCCCCCACCCCCCACGTCGACCGTTCCCACTCTTATCCCGCTCAGGGCGTCCCATCCTTGAGCGCAATTGTGATGGGAGACTGTCGTCGTCACGCTGGAGTGACTCCAATCCCAATCCAGGCCGCGAAAGGCGTGAGAGCGGCCCGGACAAAAGATTCGGTCCCGTTGATGACGGCGCCCCCTCCTCTCCCTTCTAAGTCCAATCGGTTGGCTGGGCCGTCGCGCCTCTCCTCCAATCGGCGCTCCTTTCCCTCCCCATTGCCCCAACAGAACCTCACCTCTGTTGACCTGGCGGCCTTTGTGCGTCACCAACAAGTACTTTAAGGGGAGGGAGGAGGTGACAGTTCGCCTCTGACAGAGCGTTCCTCCTGCACGGTGAGTGTAGGGAGACAGGTGCCAGTCACACTTAAAGACGGTGTGAGGTAGTGGCAGGTGAGAGCGACGCGCAGTGAGGAAGGGTGCGCCCACCGCGGGTGCGTTCGTCTCTGCTCCCGCCTGTACACAACAAGGTAGCCACAGCACCACAGTGAGTATCGCCCACGCAGATCGAATCCGTTAGATAGATTGGGCGCTGCGCTGCTGTGACGCCGCCGTTTCTCCTGCGCTGAGTGACGCGTTGTGCGTTGTGTGTGCGTATACCCACAACCACCACAACACAACGCAACGTTCGGCCGAGTAAACAGGCTCCGCGCAACAGATACGCACCTGTATGTATGCGATGCGTCGCGCGAGGGCCGCGCTCTGTTTGTCTCGAATTGTTTGCTCTGGCTCTCGCCCACTTTCACTCCATCTGTCCATAATAACCCCGACGAAAAACCGGAACGCCAGCCAGCGGGCCAGTTTAAAAGTTCACAAGGTGTCAGCGCTACTGCCCCTGGATTCTTTCTAACGCGTCTCTCTCGTTCCACCTATCAGCCCAAGCCTTGGCCTAGCCAACTGGCTTGTTGACGGGCGTGTGATTCACCTTTAATGCTAGGTAAGCGCGCTCAGGCCCCCCGCCCCCCATGATGACACGCACACACCTGTAGGTAATGGTTTCCGCGGCTCTTAGCTACACCAGCGCCCACACCCACGCTTGCTTACACGTTTCCGCCTGCTTTGCACCAGTGCGCCAGTTCCACGATTCCCGGGGCTTTGTGCGCCAACTTCCCCGCTGCAGAATGAAATTGAGATTCCAACTGTTCCAGCGCGCCAAGATGGAGCAGCCCATCCGAGTGGCCCAGCAGCCACCCGCGCAGCCCCCGCCCTACCACCAGGCGGTCGCGCTGTCCTCGCTGTCTTACGGCGAGCTGGTGGAGCTGACGCAGCGCCAGCGCGAGCGCCTGGCCAGCAACGAGCGCGAGACGGCGGCCAGGGAGGCTCGCTTGCGTCTGCTGCAGGGCCAGCGCGCATGCCTGCAGCAGCAGGCGAGGGCCGACGCCCTCCTGCAGCGACTGCAGCAACAGGAGCTGGAGAGGAACACGCTGCTCCAGATGCAGGTGCGTTGGTTTTGCCGGAACGGTACTGTGCAGTTGAACTTTTTTTGGTGGGCCGCTGAGAACGAGAGCAGCACGTTACTCGAGCGAGCCCCATGTGTAGTTTTCTTATACACCTGACGTATACATGTGTAGCGTTCCGCAGAATGGCGTTCTCGTTTCTCAGAATGGCGAATGACAGTACACAGTGTACCAAAGACACTGCAACGCTGGCAATTTTTTAATGCAAACTCGTTTCGCCTTCCCCTTTCCAACAGTGCCCCGTGTGCCCAAGGTTGAAACAGTAGTGCCGCGGGTACAAACAGAGAGTTTAGCATTGTCATCGGGGTAGAAAGAACGTTCCTCGACCCCTATGTAAATTCCTAGAATGCAGTGGCGTTTGTTCGAAAAGACGTTTGTCGTACTATTGGCCTTGAGAGTGAGACATACCATAGACCCTATAATTAGCCCCCGGGGGCTGCAATTGTTTCGTTCGAGCTCTAGGAGGGTGTCGCGGGTGCTAATCATAGGGTTTGCGGTAGTACATGTACGGCACTAGTTCCCCTCTTTCTGCAGGGCGAGCTGCGGGAGCGTGAGCGTGAGAGAACGGCTGGCGCGGAGGAGCTGTCGCGTCTGCGTCGGCTGTTCGGCGGCAAGGAGCGCGAGCTGCGCGCCGTCGCCGAGAAGGTCGAGGGCCTCCGGCGTCACTTCGACCGACTCCGTCAGCGCCGACTGCTCGCTCAGCGCGCCGCCGCCCGCGCCGCCGCGCTCGCCAACCGGCCCAGGGCCGCCGTCGAGCCATTCCAGGTGTGAAGAGTGACTGCGGCAAATCCAGACGACATTTCGGGGCGGAAGGGGGGGGGGGGAGAGGAGGATCACTTCGCCAAAAACAGCCACTTCTGACGTTTTGTGGAACAAAATGGCACCGCACGCGAAATGTTCGTTGTTCGGCGTCACACATTTTGAAACAACCTAAAGCTTGGGCGACCCATTCTTTCATTTCTATGTATGCACAATTGTACATATTCTCCAGAACACTTCGAAGCTGGGGGGCTAAATTATTTTGGGGCTGGGGCCGGGGGCCCCCTTGCCCCTCTCTGTTCGATCCGCCCCTGCTCAGTGGACTGCTTGTTCTTTTCCACGATTATATAAAGGGTGTTTTTTTTAAATTATCACATTTCTTTTTTGAATAACATTTGTTTCCTTTGTCGGATTGTTTTGAAATTTGGAACACTTATACTCAAGACTTTAGGATTTTGTCTGAAAAAAGAATCGTCGAATTCGGTGTAGGATTCCGAGAGTTATGGCGCTCCAAATCAAGTGTCTCGTTTTTTGGCAGATCTTACGAACGTACTGTATGCAAATTTCAAACGCAAAACTTTGCTTTTGTTTGCGCGGGCTCGTCTAATATGGTCGGCGTACAGAATTCTCTAGTGCTGCTCGACTGAAACCTCCCCTCTCCATCCGCCCTCCCCCCACTCCACTCGCCCACCCAACGGCCCTCTTCTGGGCCACCTCAACAGGGTTCAAGTCTTACTCTGCGCCTCCACGTGGTGATGCCTGGGCAACGTCTCTTTTATGAGGCGACAAAGCGGAGGGGCACTGCTAGCATGATTTTCTTAAACATCAGCCCAACACAGCACCAACACCAGCCCAGCAATGGTGTTTTTGTTCTCAAAAAGAGACATCTGATTTGGAGCGCCATAACTCTCGGAATTCTCAACCGAATTCGACGATTCTTTTTTCAGACAAAATCCTAAAGTCTTGGGTATATGTGTTCCAAATTTCATTACAATCCGACAAGGGAAACAAAAGTTATTCAAGAAAGAAATGTGATAATTAAAAAAAAACACCCTATATGTACCTAATTCGATTGTCTTTGCAGGTGAACCCGTCAGCTGCTGTCGAGACGGGGCCGGCGAAAGCACAGGCGCAGTCTGTCGATAGTGTCGACGGCTTGACGGCGGCGCCGACGTGTCAGGACGGTCCGCTACGAACAACCGAGGGCCATACGACGCTGCTGAGCGCGGTCGAAGAGACGCTCGAGCTCCACAACAGCCCGGACACTCGCAGACGCGCTCTTGACAAGTCAGTTTAACGGGGCATAAAGCGCTCACTTGTCAGCTGAAAATTGTATGTATGTACTATAGCAAACTTACTGTTAGGCGGGATATCAATACAGCTTTGATTAAGTTCTAAGCTCTACGACGCGACGTGGAACTGAAAACACAACGCCGCTTGCTCAGTATTGTTGCACAAGTGCATCATTTTGCATTGTACACTGCGCGACATTCCACTCGGTAAGCGTCCTGAGAGCTTACCTTTGGCCCTATCAAAAAAAGAAATAGAAAAACAAGTACTTAAATTCTTCATTTCCAAACGTGTCACCATACTTACTTTAGCAGCTCACTGAGTCAGCGCTCGCCGACCGTGGTGGAAACTTTGTCCGCTGAGGCGGCGGCAGGCAGGCAGCTGCAGCAGTTGGAAACTGCAAGCACCGACAGCGCGTCGTCGTCGAGCTCGACGTCCAACTCCTCCACTGCTGGCCGACAGCTGCAGCAGCCGAAGTCGTCGGTGGCACGCAGCATCCGTAGCCGCCTCGCGGACGCCGGCAGAGATGGCGCCGCCGTGCCCGATCTTATTCCACAGGATGAGAAACATCTGCTGGGTATGCACGTTTGGTCGGTTGAAACTGGTGTGCACGCACGCACGCACGCACGCACGCATATTGGTCACTTGTAGGTGGCTCGACGCCCAGTCGTCTCGCGCCAGCCACGTCGCTGCCGGTGGAGACGGACGCCAAGTTCACGTATGGCAACGTCGAGCTGGACCAGGTCAACCTGCGCAATGACAACCTCCGCGCCGCCAAGCGCAGGTCTGTTCTTGCTTCTTGCGAGTTTGAATCCAACTGCACCGATGCGTGTTTTGGATCCACCAGTTTGAATCCACCTACTCCACGCAGGTCTTGGGCTCAGTCGGCCATGTGTGCTGAAGGCCTTGCTCCTGGCGGCGGCGCGATGGGCGAGGCGGAGCACATCCGGCACATCCTGCGGCTGGAGCAGCGCAAGGGCCGCCACCACGTCAACTTCGGCTACATCTTCGAGCAGCTCAATCAGGCGCTGCCACAGGCGCTGCAGCCACAGCCGCCCCAATTCAGCTCCTCTAGCCAGCAGCAACCATCGCTGCCAACTGCAGCGCCTGCAGCTGCCGAGGACGTCAACAACAACCGCAAGGAGAAGGATGAGCTCTTAGCTCTGGATCAGCTGGACAGGCCCACAGTGCAAGCTGACCATGAAGAATGGTGTGTGTGGTGAAAACACATCCGCAAACCTTATTGCTAGCTCCCCCCCCCATATAATTATACACCCTCCCAAGACCACTTTGAGTTTATTAGCCCCTCTATAATTACACCCCACTGATAATTAGGTATTCACCCTCCTACGGCTCGAACGAAACAATCAGCCCGCCCCCCCCCCAGGGGGCTAATTATATGGTTTACGGTATGTACACATTCAATATGAGCCGGTGAAAGCATTGGACATTTGCAACTGCGGACCTCAACTGTGCAGCCGCATTTCATAGAGTACTGAAACATGTTTTCAATGGTTCTTCAGCAAGTCGACCGAGTCGTCGGACGCAGAGCCGATTGCTCCGCCTCATCAAGACGGCTGCGCGTCTCCTGCTGACAGTTCCGCGGCCTCGGTGTCGCCGAGGACTGCGCCGAAGGGAATTCTGAAGGCGGCGCTGCGTGAGGGCGAGCAGCGGCCGCGGCAGACGCGTCGGATCACCATCGACCCGCTGGCGCTGCTGCTCGACGCGGCGCTCGAGGGAGAGCTCGAGCTCGTCAACGACACCATCCAGAAGGTGGGAGAGAGAAGTACATAGCGGGGAGGGGGTGTAATGGAGCAAGGGAGATAGAGGGTGGTTGTTCATATGGCGCAGTGGATAGGGCGATGGACCAACGATCCCTGTTTCGAGACTACAGCTGATAACACTGCGCTTGCACGAATCCACTTGGTCAGGGGACGAGCGACGCATTTCTCGGGCGTTGGGCGGCTCCGGGGCTTCAGCACTAAAATCCGTTCCAAAACGTTCCCTTGTGGGTGCAGAACGCCGTTGTGATCCCGATCTTGTGTTGTGCGGTGTTGTTTAAATGAAGTTCAATTGGACGGGGACTGAGGAGAGAGCGCGCGCTTTGGTTCAGCTGTCTCCGTCGGCGGCGAACGACGAGGGCATCACGGCGCTGCACAACGCGATCTGCGCCGGCCACTACGAGGTCGTGGCGGCGCTCGTGGGCGCTGGGGCGGCGGTGAACGCGGCCGACAGCGACGGATGGACGCCGCTGCACTGCGCCGCGAGCTGCAACCACGTCGCCATGGTCCGTCTGCTTGTCGAGAGCGGCGCATGCCCCCTCGCCGCCACGCACTCCGACCTCGAGACGCCGCGCGACAAGTGCGAGCCCGACGAGGACGGCTTCGACGCCACCGCGCACTACCTCGCCGGTACGCCGCTCTCGTCCTTGCTTGCCCTGCCTTTTGTCTTGCTCTGGCCCGGGTCCTTACCTTTGCCCTGGCTCAGCGCTGGTCCGTTTTCACGCCCAAGCAGTTCATGGCCCTGGCTCTGCCCTTGTCCTTGCGCAAGCTATTGCCCTGGCCCTCGCCCTGTACTTGCCCTTGCCCAAGACCTTGTCATTGCCCTGGCCCTTGCCTGACCATGATGCCCCTTTCCCTGATCCAGCTCTCGTACTTGTTCTTGCCCAAGCCTGGGCCTGGCCCTGGCCATTTCTCCGGACCTGTCTCTGGTACTTGCCCTTGCCTTCACCCTGACCGCGCCCGAGTCCGACGTTGCGTGCAGAGTGCGAGGAGTCGCTGGGCCGGGCGGCCGGCGGCGCGGTGTGGACGGCGTTCGGGCACGCGGCGACGCGCGAGGACGAGCTGTCGTTCGCCGAGGGCGTCCGTCTGACCGTCCTCGAGCGCGACACCGACCGCTGTCCCTACGGGTGGTGGCTCGCGAGGCACGAAGACGGTGGACACGAGGGACTCGTGCCCCGCAACTACCTCGCACTACATCCCAGAGTCGTGGGAAAGGCGCTTGAGCAGGATGTTGCAAGCTCGGAAATGGAGATGGAAGAGTAGAATAGTTTCCAGGTTCTTGCTTAACGCGATACACCAACTACAGGAGCCGCCTTTGTCACTGTGCAGAATGCTTTGGCGTCTCGTTGTTGAGACTAATGTGCTTCGTACGTGTAGTGTACGCATGTGCGCTCGGATACGTACTTCGCAGGATTTCGTGGCCCGTATCACTTTATTGGTAGGTTACTCTGTGAGTGTCTAAGCGATTTGCACACTGCGTGAAGCGTTTGCGCCACAACTTGTCTAGGCTAACCATAGGAGGCATGTATAATGCAATACAATGCGAATTATGAATACGTAATAATGTATGGTTGTAACATCTCTTGTTTATGTTCTTTCTTACAATCGGTTGTGTCGACGTGCTGAGAACTCTCTGACAAAATCTGTGTATAGCGACTATTATGCACTGTCATACACCGTTGCGTTTTCAAGTCATAACACGGGAAATACGCTCGTTATGTACAGAGCTATACGCTACCCACCCAGTCAATGTTATTGCCCGTCACAGAATTCAAACCAAGCACTGTGTTCCCTTTGGCAATGCAGTAGAGCTACGTATAACGTGTATACGAATGTGTATTCATCGAATTCAACTCAAAAGGCACTCGAAGCAACATGTTATCGTCGTGCTAGCCGACGACATTTGCCTAGCTGACTTGAGTGGGCGCCGTTTTGGCTCACAACCTTCTTAAATGTCAGCCCGCAAGCATGCGCCATCATTAGTTGCTATTCGCGGCCCACTCACTGAATTCAATTCGCTTCGTCAGACCCCATCTCAAGTAAAACAGTCGCGAAAATGAACGCGCTGGGCTGTGCGGTTGTCTGCCTTCTCGCTTGCGCTGCTGCTGCCTTGCAGCTCAAGAACTGCAGGTACATAGTGTAATGAAGGCGCCACGATAATTTGTGTTGATTGTGCTTTGTTGATTTTTTCAAAATTAAATTGAATTAAAATTAAAATTGACAACTGAGTGAGAATTTGTTGCAGAGGTGTTGGAACCCTAGAGGGTCAAGAGAAGATGTGCTGGCTCGCTACTGTCTTCGACGAAACAACAGAAGTGACATGAATGCGACCACGCTGCCGCCTCAGCGTAAACGTGGTGTCAATCAACGAATGTTCATGTAAGCACGCGATATTTTCACCTTCAAACCCCTATGTGAGGACCCCAGTGCGCACATTTTTGAATGTACCCACTACCTTAGGCGGTCAGTGGAAGGGGGGTGGGTGGGATAACAGACGCAATCATCGTGAGCAGAACTAACGTAGAAACAGAACTTAGAACCAAACACATGCGAGTCAGTTTTCCGCAGTAGTTAAACAATAGTTACGTATACTGGCCCTAAACAGTCTCGAAACATGGAACGAAGCTGGACAGCATCAGTTTCACAGTATTCGGCTTGATTTCTTTGCGTTAAATGCCCTGCTAGGAACTGCAGCCTGTTCATTAGAACTGAAGAACAGGGTCGTAATTCACTTCCACCAGGTCCTCCAGCCCGACGTTCCAAACCCAATGCAGGAGATTCGAGCAGGTTTTGGCGACATTACGATTAAAATGAAGCAAATATCTTACTGGGCTCACCGTGAGCGCTTTGCGAATTAGTTGAAAGTGACGTCAGTTTTATTGAACTGCATAATTCGCTATGTAGTGGGCCAATTTTCTCAGTGTTTTCCGGAATAAAACTCTCTGAATGTGCCTATACCTATAGTCCTAAAATATCAAACATATTCGTTGTAAAACGCCGAAGTTAAAGCCAAATGAAACCAACGGTAGATAAATGGCCCACCCAGTATAAACATACCTACCTACACTGTACGTACGCGCAGCTACAGATACCGGTATGTATGTATGGTACGTACACACCATTTTGTATACTCCACTGCAGTGGTTGCGTAAACACATGTACACAGCGATTGGGAGGTTGTTCGTTACCTACGATCGCAGACGTTTGATTGCTTCAGGCCCAAAACCAGACGAAGAGAAAACGGCGCAAATGTTTGAACAAGCGAAGCGTGAACTCGCCGGAGTATACGCAGGAATAGGAAGAATTCTAAAAGTCGAGTGTGAAAACTGAAGCAAACTGAATACCGAAGCCAACAAGTGAACAATTAAGTTATAGGGACAGCTAGTTCAAGTTGTTGACGCATTTCTCTATTCGCCTAGCTTTCACAGTCACCATTGACTCTGCTCTGTTCTGCCGCTACACGTCCGCCGCCCCACTTTCGGTTTGGGTTTAAACACTTTGTTGCACGTCTTTCTGTTACGATCATGAATTCTTGTTTCGACAGCACGCACGCACGCACGCACGCACGCACGCACGCACGCACGCACGCACGCACGCACGCACGCACGCACGCACGCACGCACGCACGCACGCACGCACGCACGCACGCACGCACGCACGCACGCACGCACGCACGCACGCACGCACGCACGCACTCACGCACGCACGCACACACTCACGCCCGCACGCCCGCACGCACGCACGCACGCACGCACGCACGCACGCACGCCCGCACGCGCGCACGCACAAGCACACACGCACGCACGCACGCACGCACACACGCACGCACGCACGCACGCACGCATGCACGCACACACACACACACACACACACACACACACATACACACACACGCACGCACGCACGCACGACCGCACACACGCACGCACGCACTCACTCACGCACGCACACACACACACACACACACACACACACACACACACACACACACACACACACACTCACACATGCGACTCGCGCCGCACGGCTTAGCGATTAAGCGAAATCCTGAATAGTGAAATTGCATTGCGCTGCATTGCATCTATTGTATTGCATTATCGAATGTTTCGTTATCAATACAATGCGTCTTTGGAATGCATCCATAAGGTACTATTATTGTTGTTGTGACATCCCTTGCGGCTCTTCTTTTCAACACTGCATAGCGAATCCGCAAATGTGTTGGGAGTGTTGAGAACTCTCTAACCGAATCTGTGCACAGTGACTATATAGTGAACCGACTCACACCGTTGCGACTTCAAGTCATACGATTGTGAAACGCTCGTCAGACATACGCAACACTGCGAAGGAATATTTTTGCCGGTCACACGCTCCAAGCGCGATTTCTAAGCTGAGATGGGTCAAGCCCTTCAACAATGCAGTAGAGCTGACGTGTATACGGATGTGTATACGAGTCCCACTCAACGGCGAGGCGAATAACATGTTGTCGGCGACGTTTGCTTGCACAGCTGGCTTGTTCAATACGTGCTATGCGTGTAGCGAATAGCGATATCCCGCAAGCAGACGCGATCATTAGTAGTTGCAATCCGCTCCACTGCCTTCAAGTCGGAAACGAAGCGCAGCTACCTGTATACAATAGCGCTGGGAATGAACGCGCTGTGTTGCGCCGTTGCAATCCTTCTGGCTTCTTGCGTCGCTGCGGACGAGAGCGAATTGAAGGGCTTGAAGAACTGCAAGTAAACACCTCTTGATAATTTTGCTACTACAGATGATTGTGATTTGCTAAACCGCATTGAACAATAATTTGTTGCAGAGGCGTTGGCGGTGACGAGGAGCCGACATGCTGGCAGTATACGGTCTATCCAGGTTCAACACTAGAAGGAGTGTTGTGGTTAGCACCAGCTTGCGTGACCGACAAGAAGACTAGGGGGCAAAACAAGTGTGAATGTAAGCGCATTACGCATACCCAGGGGAAAATAATTAGCCCCCAGGGGAAAATGGTTTCGTTTGAGCTCTAGGAGGGTGTATCATTATTAGGGGGGGGGGGTAATTATAAGGGGGCTTATAAACTGAAAGGGTCGATATGTGTGGAGCTTTGTGGGCGGAATGGCGCGTGGAGGCGATTTTTAAGGGAAAAAGATGCTGCGCACATACGTTGGTACACTTAAACACACTCTCACACAGTCTCACATGCACATACATGTACATACATGCACACACGCGATCATGCATAGGTATACACCCAGACATGGAAAACTTTGCCTTCCAGACGATGGTCCATTTTGGGAGAGGGTGTAATTATAGGGGGGAGGGTTTAATAAACCCAATGTGGTCTTGGGAGGGTGTACAATTATATAATTAGGGGTGGGGGGCTAAATATAGGGTTTACGGTATGCCGTACGTTTCCCCAACGAGCGCGGTGGGCGTTCATTTTTGAACCTATACTCTCTACCCAGGGATTGTCATTGCATGAGCGTCATTGCATTCATGCGGTTATTGCATGAGGATGATGGTACCGTAATTGGAGCGGGGCCAATTGTAAGAAGGCTAATTATGAGGGGGGAGGGCTAATTGTAGGGTATACATACATCGCCGGCCGAAGGAAGACCTCTGATGACCCTTTCAGGCTTAGAACCAGACGCAGCGACAACGAAACGGCTGTTCAACGAAGCAAAAAATAGAATAAACACTCGAAAAAACGGTCCGGCGGCGGACATGGAATTTATGCAGGTCAAGTGTTGAGAGGGCCGAGAACTGAAAAGGCAAAGTGAACCAACCAGGAGTACTAGGAATAGGCAGTTTTAAAATGGTGCGCACGTCCTTGACGCTTTCTCATTCTCGCTATTTGCCTCTATACTTCCACTGTCATCTTGCCTTCTTCTGTGTTTCCGTTTGGGATGGAACCACTTTGTTCCGCTTCTTTATTTCCGTTACGATCAAAGAAGAAAAGAACTCTGTTGACCCAAAGCTCACTGCATATCTTGTTCTACGAATGCCACACACTAGAATGCGTGAAATTTGACTAGGCCGAAATGATCAGAGGTTTATAAGTTCAGTTTATAAGCCCCCTCTATAATTAATTATAGAGGGGGCTTATAAACTGGAAGTGTCGATGAGTGGGAAGATGTGTGGGCAAAAAGGCGCGTGGAGGCGATTTTTAAGGGAAAAAGGCGCTGTGCACACACACGTTGGTACACTCTAACACACTCTCACACAGTCTTACATGCACATGCATGTACATACATACCGTAAACCCTATAATTAGCCCCCCGGGGGCTAATTTTTTCGTTCGAGCTCTAGGAGGGTGTATAATTATAGGGGGGGGGGGCGGGGTAATTATAGGGGGGGGCTTATAAACTGGAAGTGTCGATGAGTGGGAAGATGTGTGGAAAAAAAGGCGCGTGGAGGCGATTTTTAAGGGAAAAAGGCGCTGTGCACACACGTTGGTACACTCTAACACACTCTCACACAGTCTCACATGCACATACGTGTACATACATACACATACGCAACCATACATACACCCAGACATGGAAACATGTGCGTTTTAGACGATGGTCCATTTAGGGACTTATTAACTTAAAGTGGTCTTGGGAGGGTGTATAATTTATAGGGGGGGGGGGGGGCTAATTATAGGGGGCTAATTATAGGGTTTACGGTAAGTTGACTTGTAAGTTGAAGTTACCTTATTGAAAAGTTAGGCTAACTTTAACTTGACGACGCCTAGGTTTAATGTAGTGCTTCCTGGTGAAAGAACACGACCCAGAGAACATGGCAAAGAATGACCTTTTTTACATCGTTCTTCTTTGTTGCTGTCCGCCGTGGCTAGCATGGCAACTGGTTACGTGGGCATGTGAGACAACACCACAATAATTTGGCACGATTTCGTTCAGATGCAGCTGAGTGCAGGCTAAAAACAATTGCAGCGTGCGTTGCGTTTTGCAGCGATGATAATTTCCTTAATTTTAGGCTTTGCTTAGGCTTAGTGCAGACTTTGCTTAACCTTAGGCTTATGTTTAGGCTTAGGCTTAGGATTAGACTTCGCTTAGGTTTCGGACGCACCGAACCAACAATTGTGTTTTGCCCGAGTGCACGAGTTATACACAAATTTTTCAAGTTTGTGAAAGTTAACGTTAGCACAAGTTATGAGTTACTGTATACTCACGTTATTTAAGGAGTGCCTACATTTGTAACTGAAGTTAAAGTGTTAAAGTTAGCTCAAGTTATTTGGACCTCGAAAACTCAAGTTAAAGTTAGCTTAACTGGTCAATAACTAAACTTCAACTTACAAGTTACCATGCACGGTCTGACACCGTTGCGGCTTCAAGTCATACCATTGCGAAATGCGTAATTGCTCATCGTTAGCAGCAAATACGCAGCAACCCATATCAATGTTATTGGCCGTCACAGAATCCAAACCAAGCACTGAGTGCCCTTCGACAATGCAGTAGGGCTGACTAGATGTGTATTCATAGTCAAATTCAACTCAAAGGCACTCAAGGCCGACAACAACATGTTATCGGCGCGGTATCGTGGCGTTTGCCTAGCTGACTTGAGTGCGCTCCATTTTGGTTCACATCCTTTCTACATGTCAGCCCGCCAGCAAGCGCCATCATTAATCGTTACATATTCGAGCGCTACTGCTTTCAATTCGCTTCGTGAGCAGACCCTATCTCTCATTTCTCAAGCAAAATAGTCTCGAAAATGAACACGCTGGGCTGTGCCGTTGTCTGCCTTCTGGCTTGCGTTGCTGCTGGAAACGACCCCTTGAAAGGCCTGAAGAAGTGCAGGTGATGAATGCTTCAGGATAATGCTTTTGATGAATGTCATTTATTAGCTTTGATTGGGAACTGAATGGGAATTTGTTGCAGAGGCGTTGGCGGAGATGAAGAGCCGTTGTGCTGGGTCAGTGCCGTGTACCCATCCACAAAGGCGGATACAGTGACCTGGCAGCAGCCGTACTGCATCACCGCCGCCAAGGAAAAAGGACAGAACAGTTGTGGATGTAAGCACGTTTTTTTTACAGTATACCTGTCACCTGATGAGCACAGGGCGCGCACATTTTTGAATGTACCCACTACCATAGGCGGTCGTTCGAGCGTTGTGCTCAGTGGAGAGGGGGGGGGGCGTGGCATAACAGACGCAATCGTCGTGAGCTAAACTAACTTGAAACACAACTTGGAACTAAACACATGTAAGTCATTTTGTCCTCAGGAGTTGAACAACAGTTACGTATACAGGCCCTAAGCAGTGTCAAACAGGAATGAAGCTTGACAGTGCCAGTTTTACAGTCTATTTTTTACCCTTTCTACACGGGGGTCACTGCATAGAGTTCATAGGAGTACCTACAGCCGAACGGTTCGTCGATATTTTATAAGTTACGATATTTTATAAGTTACATACATACATACAAATACAAATACATACAAATACACAAATACAAGTACACACCATTTGTGCAATCCACTGCGGTGGTTGCGTAAAGATAGGCATGTACCCAGGTCAATAGCGATTGTGAGGTTGTTCGTCGATCGAAGACGTTTGATTGCTTTAGGCGATGCGCCAGACAAAGCGAAAACGATCGAGATGTTCAATGCAGCAAAGGCTAAAATCGCCAACCTAGAAACCGACCAGTTCAAGATGGAAATTATGAAAGTCACGTGTTGAATGAACCAAGCATCGTTACCGAAAGCGAACCAGCTAACGATTAAGTTATAGGGATAGGTAGTTCAAGTTGTTGATGCATTTCTCTATTCGCCTCGCTTCCACAGTCACCATTGCCTCTTCTTTTTTGTTCTGTTGCACCACTTTTTGTATGGGTTTGAACACTTTGTTGCACGTCTTTCTCTTGCGATGAATTCGTGTTTTGGCAGCACGCGCACGCATACGCGATTGTCGCGCGCACGGTTTAGCGATGGAGTTTTTGGATTAATCAAAATCCTAAATAGTGAATACACTATTGCCATCAGTGACTGGCGAGCACGTGTCGAGCCAGCCGAATCTTGCTTGTGAAGCCCTCGTCGCACGTGTCGCAGAAAAAGCGAAGCGCCATCTCGTGAACGACCCTTTGGTGCCGACGCAGTTCGCTGATGTTCGCGAAGCTGGCGCAGCACTGTGGACACTGGTGGCGCTTGTAGCCCATGTGCTTGAACGCCAGGTGGTCTGCCAGAGTCGCCAACCGGCTCTGCTCTAAGCTGCAGATGTCGCAGACGATCCTCGCTTTTCGCTTCGTCGACTTCAGAGGCCCCCTGGTGATGTGCTCGAGTTGCTCGCGCCAGCCGATCGCGTCGACGTGCACCCGCTGGCTGTGCGCTACCAGCGCCGCCTGGCGAGAAAGAGCGGACGCGTCAAGCTGAGCGGCGACACAACACGGACCCACACAGGCCGTGCCAGTGGTTTTGCAAGCAGACGCACTCGCACGCTACGCAAGATCAGAGACGCGTCTGTCGCACCCTCGAGGCGTGTCCGGCGCCGCAGTCGTCGCAGACGAACGTTGGCGTCTTCTTGTGCATCTTGGTCATGTGGTGCAACAGTTTCGCCCGCGTGTACCGCCTCTCGCCGCAGTGGGGACACGCAAACGGCCGTACACCGTCGTGCACGAACTTGAGGTGCTGCGCAAGATTGCTTTTGAGTGCTGCAATGCAAAAGGTATGAAAAGATTGTTTGCCATTGTTCCTGCTTTTGCGGTGGTACCTACCTATGTAGCTACGTAGGTACAGTAGGTATGACAGGTATGTATGGTGTATGTAGGTATGACGGTGCTGATGAGGTGGCCTGCTGAATACTGACATGCAGTGCAGCCGCACGATTCCAGCCCCCTATGTACTCCCCCCGTTGCGCGTGCATGTACAAGGCTCTTGCGTTGCGCCAGACACTCACCGGTGTGATATTCACACTGGTCGCAGGTGAAGCTGACCGAGCTGCCACGGGTGCCGTGTGAGCGGCCTCGGTGGGTCCGCAAGTCGCTGAAGAGCCAGAACCTCGCCGGACACAGCGTGCAGAGGAACTGGCGCACTCGAGCGCCGTGCTCGGACACCAGGTGCCTCATCAGGCCCACCTTCGACAGCTTCGTCTCTTCGCAGATGTCGCACAGGAACACTTCTCTTCCACTTCTGTCATGATGATCTGAAATGGCGCTCGTTGGCTACTTCCAGTGCACTGTGGATGACACCTGCTGCAGCAAAGCGCTTTTGCCCTCCCCCCCCCCACTGCACAACGGCCTCTTGAGCGCGCAGTTTTTGGCTTCGATCCTTGAAGGATCCACAGAATCGAGTATGTACTGTATTTCCTATCAATGGATGTTCTCGTGCTGCCGTGCCGCTGCCCTAGATTACAGATGGCGTGCTTCCAAATAGGCAAACAGGCAACAATCAACTCACAGGCAGGAGTGTATGGACAAATCCTGATCGTACTGTAGTTCTTTCCAATCCTGGAGGGAAAAAAGTGTAGACTGAGGCGCTTCCTTTCGTTTGTCGCATAACCGCAGTCATCGCACGCAAACTGTCTGCAACATCAGTGAAGTCGCTCTCTAAACGTAGTCCTAGTCGTAGTGGCTAGTGGTTTCTGGATAATTTTGAAATTTTGAATACCTAAGTATAATAAAATATTTTTCTGAAACCTCAAATACCCGCAATTGACCAAAAGAATGAAAAAAAACATAACGCAGAAAAACACCAACATTTACTCACTTTTATCGTTTTAGACAGAGTCAAAATCTCTTTGGAAAATTCTTGGGTGGGTCTGGGTTTGGGGTAGTGAGCCCCAAACCCGCCAGCCCCCACCCCAGTTATGGTTACGCCCACAGGTATGGTTCAAATGCGCGCGTGCGGCGTGCAGTATAGTGTACCAATAGATGTTATACCTAATCGCGTTCCACGCTTCTAGTGGGCAGTTCGCCATAGGACCGCGCGCAATTTTGAAGGAGTCAGACAGCCCATTGTGGCGTCGCAATTTGTCCAAAAGGTCAGTGGCGTAGCCAGGATTTGGTTTTGGGAGGGGGCACAGATTTCCAACTTTTGAATAGGGCTTTTTTAACTGTTGAGATTTTGGGCTACTTTCGAGCATTTTAGCCTGTTTTGGGTTACTTTCGAGCATTTTGAGCCTATTTTAGGATACTTTCGAGCAATTGTAACCAATCTTGAGCTGCTTTCGAGCATTTTTAACCTTACAAGCGAGCTAAAATGCTTTCTTTCTCTCTTCTTTCGCCCGGGCATTTTTGCATTTGCAACAGGGGGACGCTGTTGAAAAAATTCTTCGGATCGATTTCGGGGAGGGGTATACCCTACCCCCTCCCCTGGCTACGCCACTGCAAAAGGGAAAGGATAGCAGACAGAGGTCAGAAGCCGAAAGCCAGAGCATTGTGGCGCCGCCTGAGTTGTGCATGTCAGTGAAGCGCCACCCACCGAAATGTGTCATGCCGCTTGAGATGGGCTCTTAAATTCGCCTTCTGTGCCAACTCCAAGTTGCACACTGGGCAGGTTGCTCTGAACAGTCTCAGATGCACCTCTCCAATGTGCCTGGCCAACAGCTGAATGCGGTCGTATCCCTGAAGAACATAGAGAAACATGCAATACAGCTCAATCTTCAACAACCCAGGGGCACTATTGGAGGAGGACAATAGTGGAGGGGGGGGGCATAATATCGAGCTTCGATTTCAAAAGCAAAGTGGGTATACAGAGGCAAACTGAGGTTCATGTGTTGTTTTGGAGGCTGACAGAGTGGTTTTCGCCTTCAACCGAGCTATCTAGAAAGCTATTCAGCTATTCAACCGAGCTATAAACCGAGCAAATGCTATCTATACTTTCAACCTCTCCGTACCCCGGGCACTATTGGAGAGGGCCACTATTGTTTTCAAACTCAAATTGCCTGCGGCTGTGTCACCTGCAGCGGGCAGTCGTCGCAGAGGAAGCGCATGGGCGCCTTCACCTTGGCGTGCACGTCCATGTGAGACCGGAATGGGCTGCAGTAGAGATCGAGCTGGTTGGTGTCTCTCACCAAATTGTCGGCAGATCAAACTCACTGTTGCAACTAACTTGCAGCTTGTCCAACGCTAGATAAGGGAATGGCGAAAGAGGCTCTCCCCAAGGAGAGAACGAATATAGATCTGGACCGCTGATAGCAGGAGCCCTCCTGGCGTCTGCGCGCTTGGAGAAGGGAACACTCTCGGCTGGGGATCGACGACAAGTCAGACTTATGGTAGCGATCCAAAAAAGTCCCCCTCGGCGCATAGCGGGGGATGGAGTGGCGTACAGCAGGGTATTGAACAATGGTGGAGGTTTGGCTACGCCAAATTCGATCTCGAGCACACTAGCGAACATTCAGCTGTTTCTCTTGTTGAAGCACTTGTTGTGGGTGTTGGAGCAGGGCCAACGGTAGGCCAACGGTCCGTCAATGGCCCATAGAGCATCTCCATGCATGACGCCTTCCAGTCTAGAGCCACTTAAGTAGCCAAAGACATTTGGACGAACCCCATCTGTGACACATAGGACAGGGACAGCACGAGAAAATCCATCGAAAGGAAAGTCCTAGCGCTTGTCCTGGTGGCAAGTAGGTCACGCGGTATGTAGCAGGGATGAGCACGGGCCTGCACATCTCGGCCCGGCCCGGCCCGCCAGATAGTCCGACCCGGCCCGGCCCGCACCCTCAAAATCCAGGCCCGGCCCAGCCCGGCCCGTCCAACTGCTCAATATCGCAGGCCCGGCCCGGCCCGGCCCGCAACACGAAATAAGTACAGTCACTACAGTGTACAATTTACTGAAATACCGTATGCCAATTGGCGTGATTTACTTAATGGAATGGCGCATCCACCTCTCAGAATCGCAGTTCACAACCATTTTACGGCCTTTGCACCATTTGAGCGCGAAAGACGCGCGTCATAGAATACCAAGTTGCTAATACGGTGCAGAATAGTCGCAGATACTTACAATGCATTACATAGGTAGCTATCTACGTTGGCCAGCCAAGAACGTCCGGCCCGGCCCGGCCCGCACCCTCAAAACGCAGGCCCGTCCCGCAAAACGGGCCTGGAATTCCGGCCCGGCCCGGCCTACGGGCCGGGCCGGCCCGGCCCATGCTCATCCCTAGTATGTAGGTACCAACTGTGTGTGCGTGGGTGCGGACGTGTGTGCGTGCGTGCACTGAACTTTCAGTACGTGGTAAGTGGAAAGGGGGCTGCAAAAAGGAAGAACAACAATATTCATGCTGCATGCATACGGACACGGTGTGGCTACTGCACATACAATGTGCATAAAAGGGAAAGTGAAGGCTTAAAGAAAACCGCGTCACTCGTAGGGCCAAAAAGTCCCATGCGCCAAATAGTCCGCGCCAAAAAGTCAGGGCCAAAAAGTTACGCGCCAAAAAGTCCGCGCCAAATAGTCCTGATCCCAGTGCGGGTGCGTTCGCGTAACGGCGCTGGCTCGCTCGCAAGAAATTCCTACAGGTACATAACGCAGCACCAGCGGTAATGTTCTGCCCAGTGGTGTTTCCCGTTCTCGCTCGCGTTCGTGCATTCACGTCGTCAACTGGCGCTAGCGTTCCGCCCAGTGACCGCGGAGTCGACCCCGAGCGCGAGACTTGCGTGAGCGCCGGTAGCACCGCACTCGCGTATGCGCGCACTCAAAAGCCTGCGTGGTGGCTCCGTCATTGCACGCAAGGCAAGGCAACGTCGTTAACTTGAGAATCGCACAAAACCTCACGGAACAAAGCGCGTAGCATGCATTCTGAGTCGAAAGCGCTAGTCTCGTGATTAGTCCCTCACGCTCAATGACTCATGTTTTGGGACTACTACATACTGTAGGTACACGTACACCCTTGTCCACACAAAAGATGTCTGCCAAGTCACTGCCCGCGCACCCGCTGACTCCCTTCGGCCCCCTGGCCAGTCCACTCAGGCCTGGCCCTGGCCAGGCCAGTCCCTGGGCCTACAGAGCGTGTAATGCGTCTGTGGTTTGTGGGAGCGCCCGACGTGTACGTTTTACCAGCGAACTAAGAACTGAGAAGCGAGGAAATGAGAGGCGAGGAACTGGGCTGCGAGAAAACGGGAGCATGCCTATGGCATGGTGTGCGTATACACACACACACACACACACACACACACACACACACACACGCACACATCCGAGATTCGCGCGCGTACGCTTTAGGATTGAGCGTTGCATCAAACGAAATCCCGGCTACACTACTGACATCAATGACGGGCGTGCACGTGTAGAGCCAGTCGAATCTTTCTCTTGAAGCCCATGTCGCAGGGGTCGCAGACGAAGCGAAGCGCCTTCTCGTGAACGACCCTCTGGTGCTCGAGCAGATTCTGGCTGTGCACGAAGCTATCATCGCACTGGGAACACTGGTGACGTTTGTAGCCCATATGCTTGAAGGCCAGGTGGTCTGCCAAGGTCCCCAACTTGTCCTGCTTTAGGCCGCAGAGGTCGCAGACAAAGATGCTCCGCCCCGTCGACTTCAAAGGGCCCGCGATGTGCTTGAGTAGCTTTTGCCAGGCAATCGTCCACCAGCCGCACTCATCGCACGTCAACCGCCGCACGCAGCCCCAGTGCGTGACGCGGCCGCGTCGGACCAGCGCAACGTTGGCGTGGTACTGCTGGCCGCAGGTGGGGCAGAGGACGAGCTGGCACTGGCTCCTGGGACCCAGGAGAGCGTCGACGTGCACGCGCTGGTTGTGCGCCATCAGCGCCGCCTGACAAAAAAGAGCGGAGATGTCAAGCAGACGTGACACAACAGGCGCCCACGCAAGCCATGCCAGTGGCTCTGCACTGCATGCCAGCAGGTGCACTCGCACATTACTCAAGATCAGAAACAAGTCTGTCGCACTCGTACCCTTGAGGCGTGTCCAGCGCAGCAGTCGTCGCAGATAAAGTTCGGCGTCTTCTCGTGCACCTTGGCGATGTGGAGCGACAGTTTCGCCCACGTCGGCCGCCTCACACCGCAGTGGTGGCACGCAAATGGCCGCACTCCCTCGTGCACGCACTTGACGTGCTTCACGAGACTACCTTTGAGTGCTGCAAAGGGTATGGAAAGATTGTTTGCTATTGGTGCTGCTGTGATGATGCGGTGATCACGAGGTTGCCGTACTGAATACTATAGGTGTAGTCGTATGATTCCAGCCCGTATGTATGCATACTCCCCCATTGCGCGTGCATACTGCATACCATGCACAAGGCTCTTGTACTCTCGCACGAGACACTCACAGGTGTGATATCCGCACTGGTCGCAGGTGAAGCCGACCGAGCTCGCACTGGTGCCGTGATAGCGCCCTCGGTGGAGCTGCAGGTCGCTGGAGAGCCAGAACATCGCTGGACACTTGGTGCAGAGGAACTGGCGCACTCGAGCGCCGTGCTCGGCCATCAGGTGCCTCATCAGGCCCGGCTTCGTCTGCCTTGTCTGCTCGCAGACGTCGCACATCAAAGCTTCTCTTCGACACCTACCTTGATCATCTGAAAGGGCGCTCGGTTGGCTCCTTGACAATTTAGTAGTGGTTCAAGTGCTGCATGTCCTTGTGCTTGCTATCTTAGTACACTGGCCACATTGAACTTGCATACAGAAACCAATGCGTATCATTGCATGTTTCTCATGGACTGAATCACCTCTGAGCACTTTGCAGTACGTGTCCTGTGTTGTAAGCAGCTGGTACGAACTCACGTTGACCTTGCGGCGAAAAAAGGCAACTCACAGGCAGGAACGGATGGACAAATCCTAACCGTATAGTAGCTCGGTCTACTTTTGGAGGGAAAGAGGTGTAGACTGAAGTGCCTCCTTTCGTTTGTCGAGTAATCGCAGTCATCACACTCGAACTGTCTGTAACATCAATGGAATGTGTCGTGGTCGCTCTATATCGTTAGTCCTAGTCGCCAGTGACGACAAAATTTTTACATTTTTTTTAGATAATTATAAGTGAAGGAAGAGAGAGGGCGCAACCAGTAATTATCATTGCTAGAGAATAGGACAATTGGACAGGGTCGCGAGCATTCTCGCGACCCTGTCCACTTGTCCGATTTATCGCAATAATTATTAAATGTAAATACTGTAAATTAAATGTAAATCTTTTCTGAAACCTCAAAACTCCCCTTCCCCCTCTCCAATAGTGCTTCTCTCTATACGAAGCACACGTTGATGTCACAGAAGCACTATTGGATGAATACACTACTCTGTCTACTGGCCCGCTTCTAGATTTTTGAATCGCGTCCAGAAGAGGGGCGTTCAATTGCGCGCGTCTTCTTTTTGTTGGAATCGAATGGTTTAGGCGTCGTGCAGTATGGCAACAGATGTTCATCGCATTCTGTACCACACTTCTAGTGGGCAATGGGCAAACGGCGCGCAATTTAAAAAAAGAGTCAGACGCCCATTGTGGCGACAGAAGCCAGAAGATCGATGACAGAGGACCGAAGCCAAAAAGCCAGAGCATTGTGACGCCGCCTGAATTGTGCATGTCACTGAAGCGCTACTCACCTGAATGTATCATGTCGCTTGATGTGGCTGTTTAAAGTCGTCTTCTGTGCGAACTCCTTGTTGCACAGCGGACAGGAGGCTCTGAATAGTCTAAGATGCACCAGTCCAATGTGCTTGGCCAGCAGCCCAATGCGGTCGTATCCCTGAAGAACGCAGACGAAACATGTAATACGGCTCAATCTTTAGTAACTCGGGGACAACATAGGTAATTTCGACCTTCGATTCCGAACGTAAAGTGGGTAAACAGAGGCAAAGTGAGCTCCCTGTGCGTTTGCGTGTGCGTAGGCTGACAGAGTGGTCTTTGCCATGAACCGAGCTTCAATACTGTGTAAAAGTATATATACTGGCAACCTCTCCGTACCGGGGGCACATTTGGAAAAGGTCGACGACTATTGGAGAGGGGCACTATTGTTTCAAAATCCAAATTAAAATTCTTGCGGCTGTGTCACCTGCAGCGGGCAGTCGTCGCAGAGGAAGCGCTTGGGCGCCTTCAGCTTAGAGTGCACGTCCATGTGCGAGGTCGAGAACGAGCTGGCGTCCCTCAGCAAAATTGTCGGCAGTGTCTCACTACCACTTCGTGTTGAGAGTGTTGCAGCTTGCCCAACGCCAGATAGGGGAATGGCGCAAGTGGCCCTTTCCAAGGAGAAAGAAGTATGTAGATCTGGACCGCTGATACCTACAAAAAGCCCTCCCGCCGTCCGCGCGCTTGGAGAAGGGAACACGTTCGGCTGGAGATCGACGACGAGCCAGACTTATGGTCGCCATTTAAAAAGCCCCCCCCCCCTTGCGCGTAGCGGCGGACGGAGCTGCGCTGACGATAGGGGGATTGACCATTAGTGGAGGTTCGGTGACGGCAATTTTAATCTCGAGCACACTAGCGACCATTCTGCTGTTTCTCTTGTTAACGCACTCGTTGTTGGTGTTGGACTAGGGATCTAGGAGGTCGTCCGTCACCCCCTCAAATTAGCACCCACTCCCCCCTATAAGTATACACTCTTCTAGAGCTCGAATGAAACAATTAGCCCCCAGGGGACTAATTATAAGGTCTACGGTAACAGACTTTCAAAAGTTTTGTATGTTTCTTGAACTGCTCCAATGCATTACAGCGCGCAAATGAATGCGTATATTTCGTATAATTGCACGTCTCTGTACGTGTACGTCGGCAAACCGCAAACGCGAGTTGGTCGGAGTTCATGACAGCGATCAGGTCTGGAGTGCTTGTCCCAGTGGATTGATTTTTAAGGGGAAAGGACGCTGCGCACATATGCAACACTCTCACACAGACTCACATGCACATATGTACCTACACTATATGCAGCACATACATACACGACCATTCATACACCCAGACATGGAAAAATTTGCCTTAAAACAGTGTTTGAGCCTGTGGAAACAGTGTGTTGTACTGCACGTACGTGTATGTACTGTATTTCTGCTGCGACTTGCGAAAATGAATTCGTGTTTCGCAGCACACGCGAACAGTCAATAATTCCAGCGCGCGTACGTTTAGCGATTGAGCTTTTGAATTAAACGGAATCCTGGCTACAATACTGACATCAATGACAGGCGTACACGTGTAGAGCCAGTCGAATCTTTCTCTTGAAGAACTTGTCGCAAGGGTCGCAGACGAAGCGAAGCGCCTTCTCGTGAACGACCCTCTGGTGCTCGCGCAGATTCCCGCTGTGCATGAAGCGATCACCGCACTGTGGACACTGGTGACGCTTGTAGCCCATGTGCTTGACGGTCAGGTGGTCTGCCAGAGTCACCAACTTGGCTTGAGCTTGGCCGCAGAGGTCGCAGAGGATCGTCCTCCGCTTCGTCGTCGACGTGATGTGCGCCAGCAGCTCGCTCCTGCTGACCGCCGACCAGCCGCACTCGTCGCACGTGAAGCGCCGCACGCAGCCCCAGTGCGTGGCGCGGCCGCGTCGGACCAGCGCACCGTTGGCGTGGTACTGCTGGCCACAGGTGGGGCAGAGGACGAGCTGACGTTGGCTCACGGGACCCAGGAGGGCGTCGACGTGCACTCGCTGGTTGTGCGTCATCAGCGCCACCTGACAAGAAAAGGTGGGGACGTCAAGCAAAGCGATGACACAACACGACACGAAGCCATGCAGGCCATGCCAAAGATGAACTCGCACGACGCAAAATCAGACGCGTCTGTCTCACCCTCGAGGCGTGCCCAGCGCCGCAGTCGTCGCAGACAAGTTTGTTGGCTTCTCGTGCTTCCTGGCCATGTGGAGCGACAGTTTTGACCTTGTCTGCCACCTCTCGCCGCAGTAGCGGCACGCAAATGGTCGCTCTCCTCTGTGAACGGACCTGACGTGCTTCACGAGACATCCTTTGACCGCTGCAAAGGGCGCGGTGCGGTTTGATTGCTTGCCATTCTTCTTGCTCTTGCACACTATCGCGCCAGATACTCACAGGTGTGATGTCCGCACTGGTCGCAGGTGTAGCTGACCGCACTGCCACTGGTGCCGTGATAGTGCCGTCGGTGGAGCTGCAGGTCGCGTGAGAGCCAGAACATCGCCGGACACTTGGTGCAGAGGAACTGGCGCACTCGAGCGCCGTGCTCGGACATCAGGTGCCTCATCAGGGCCTGCTTCGTCTGCCTTGTCTGCTCGCAGAGATCACACAGCAAGGCCTCCCTTCGACCCCTGTCTTGAAGATCTGAAATGGCACTCCAGCTCATTGTGCATCAGCGCTCTAACCCCCCCCCCCCCCCGCGGGGCAGCGAATGGCCTGGTGGTAGAGAATCGGCCTCTTGTGCGCACGGTTCTGGGTTCGATTCTTGAGAGTTCCACTCAAACGAGTATTTCCCTATCAATGGATGCTCTCGTGCTGTCGCTGCCCTAAATTACCCGCGGAGTTCTTTCTTCTGAATGTATCTGGCTAATTACTGGTAGCGATGCCAGTAAAAAGTATGCAGACTTTTTTTTTTAATTTTTAGTTATTCAAAAAGTCGAAAACGTTTTTTAATTTAATTTTTAATTTTTAAATAAGTCAAAATACTTTTTTATTTAATTTTAATTAATGAAAATGCTCCTATTTAATTTATTTAAATTATTTAATTAATTTATTGTCCATAGTGAGCAATCTGGGTTATTGGTTCTATCTTTGTGGCTACTTACTGTGTAGGTTGGCGCTGTTGGAACAACGGTTTTAAAGAAAAGAGCCAAAGACATGCAATTGTTAGACTGTCACAGATGAGAGAGCATTCAATTTCATGTAGTGTATTCAGAAGTGATGGGCCTTTGGCAGACATGTGTGTATGTAATGAAGAGTTATTGCTAAGAAATTGTGTGTGCATTTACACAAATCTAAGGGAAACTAAAAACTACGGATAAATCCTCTAGAAACAACAACAAAAACCCAATATCCTGGCTTAAAAAGTACTTAAAAAGTAAAAAGTACTAAAAGTGTGAAGTTAAAAAACTGTTGAAAAAGTTTGTGACTGACTTATTTTTTTAATTTATAATTTTTAGGAAGTCAATTGGCTTTTTCATGCCATTCTTAATTAAAAAAGTCGGGCTGCCGACTTAATTTTTTAACACTTTTTGTTTTGTTAGCAAACTTAAAAAAGTGTTTTCACCTTTTTAATTTTTAACTTTTTGTTTTTACTGACATTGCTAATTACCGGTATGTGGCTCTAGACAGGAAGGGGTCATGGAGATGGGTGGTCTACAATGGGCCATTGACGGTCTCCTGGCGTTGCCATTAATCCAACACCAACCACACCCCCCCCCCCCCCCCCCTCAAATGACCCGCCTAGGTTTAACGCAGTACAACGCCGCATTCAACGCTTGTTGCGCACGTGACGAGGGTTTGATTGTGATTTTCAGTCCAGCCCACCCCGATGAACATTACGCATTTTCTCAAGTTGGACGCTTGTCGAAAAAAGAGCAACTCACAGGCAGGAACGGATGGGCAGATTCTAATCGTCTTGTAGCTCGATCTACTTCTGGAGGGAAAGAGGTGTAGACTCAGGTGGCTCCTTGCGTCTGTCACGTAATCGCAGGCATCACACTTGAAGCGTCTATAATATCATCAATGGAGTGCGTTGTTGTCACTTCACTGTTTGTCTATTCTTAGGTGTTAGTGACCAGAGATGGAACATTTTATTTAATTTTCAATTTCATTTTAAGGTTTTTTGATTTAACACAGAACAGTTTCTCTTAGAATAACGTACAATTTCGCAATGTATAAATGAATAATGCAATTTTCGTACAAGAAAAATGTACAAATTTGCTGCAAGAATGAATATCATTTGTTATACAATGGAGTAACAACTACGCTGACCACTGTATACCCATGTGCCATTTCTTCCACGTTCAAAGCATACATGCATGGTATTCTGTTAGAACTGCGGGCATGTGGTTCGGGCTATGGGTTTGGGTCTTTCAAAAGCACGAGCTGGTTTGTAGTGGGCAATGCGCCATTGGGCCGCGTGCAATTTTGAAAGAGTAGACAGCCCATTGTGGCATTGGAAATTGTCCAAAAGGCAAAAGAAAAGGTAGAGGATTGCCGCGCTGTCATAATAGGTCATTCCTATGTCAGTGAAGCGCTGCTGCTGCTGCTACCCACCGAAAGGTGTCATGTCGCTTGAGGTGTCTGTCTAAACTGGCCTTGTGCGAGAACTCCTTGTTGCACAGCGGGCAGGTCGCTCTGAACAGTTTCAGATGCACAAGCGCTACGTGCTTGGTCAGCAGTCGAATGCGATCGAAGCCCTGAAAAATAAAGAGGAGACATTTGGTACAGGTCAACTTTCTTAACCTTGGCACTATTCGATGCGGGTGCACGGTACCATACGGTCGACCTTCAATGTCGAACCCAACGTTGTGATCCTAGCAGCTCCTATGAATACTGTAGAGGTGGTACTTCTTGGGACTGACGGCTGTGTCACCTGCAGCGGGCAGTCGTCGCAGAGGAAGCGCATGGGCGCCTTCATCTTGGCGCGCACGTCCCTGTGCGACCGACTGGAGTCGACTGCTGCCGAGAGCGAGCTGGTCTCCGTTACCAAAATTGTCGGCAGATCAAGCTCACTACCCCTTCGTGCTCAGACCTGGAGTCTGCCAAACGTTAGATAGGGGAAAGACGCAAGCGACCTCTCCAAGGAGAAGTGGGTAGATCGGGAACACCGATAGCAGGAGCCCTCCTGGCATCTGCGCGCTTGGAGACGGGAACACGTTCGGCCAACGACTAGCCAGACTTATGGTCGCGATTCAAAAAAGCCCTCCGCCCCCCGGCGCGTAGCGGGGGATGGAGTTGCGCTTACGGCGGGCGATTGAACAGAGGTTTCGTGAGCAATTCAATCTCGAGCATTTAAAAAAAAACGTTAAAAAAAGCGCCCAACTCTACCATACAGGTACATTGACTGAGGCACTACAGATCCTGTATAGCTGTTACCGTCCACGACCGACTTCCGTCCACGATCGAGTACTCGGCCACGGACGGCAGGGAACCGTCCACGCGCGAGTACTTGGGCGTGGACGGTCCGAAATAAGCGCCGCCCGAATACTCGGTCGTGGACGGTTTGAAACAGCGCCGCCCGAGTACTCGGTCGTGGACGGCCGAAAGAAGCGAAGCTCGAATAAAGGGGAGGCGTTGTTATCTGATCGTCCGCGGCTCCCGTGTCACGAAATAAGTATTCCCCCATAATTAGTATTCCCCCCCCCGGAATACTTATTAGGATTGTGTGCCAGATTAGGTTTTTGTGCCAGATTAGGATTTTGTGCCAGATTAGCTGCCTTCTGTGGCGGGCGAGGGCAAGCCAGGACGCGCGGCGCAGTCGATGCTGTGAAAGGCTTTGTCAAGTGCGCTTGCAAAAAAAAAACTGTTCAAATAATATGTGCAAGTGCAGCGCTCTGGACGACTCTGCAACAGTAAGTGCCATTCGTCGAAAGCGTGTCGCAATAAGTAGTTTCTGAATTTGATAGTTTCGGTTGTTGGCGTGATTCGCTATTTTGAGGAGTGTTCCGTCCCTAAATGTTGTGCTGGTTGATCCCCAATTGATCGTGCCTGTGTTGCGCTATAATTGTACTGTGTTGTGCCTCTTGTCTTGATCAAATATGTCTAAATATGTCTTGACAGATTCACCGACCAACGATAAACACAGACATTGTACATTGTACAAGTGGCAGATGCACATTTGGCCCACGCCGATCGGAGCCGCGGACAATCAGATTACAACGCCCCCCCCCCTTATTCGAGCTTCGCTTCTTTCAGCCGTCCACGGCCGAGTACTCTGGCGGCGCTGTTTCAAACCGTCCACGACCGAGTACTCGGGCGGCGCTTATTTCGGACCGTCCACGCCCAAGTACTCGCGCGTGGACGGTTCCCTGCCGTCCGCGGCCGAGTACTCGGTCGTGGACGGTTTGGCGTCATCCGCGCCCGAGTACTCGGGCGTGGCCGGAACTCGGTCGTGAACGGTAACATAGCAATTACACTAGCCGTTGTCGAACATGGCGACATGCAGTATACCGACATTGAACGGATTGCTAAGCAGTCGCAGCTGCGATGCAAACTTTTATGCAACCGGCTCATTATTTGTTCCCATTTCGCAACCATCCGTTCATTCTGTCAGTTTATTGCCCCCATCAGCCCACGATCCAAAAAAGTATAAACTTGAACAAAGTAACGTTCCTTTTGCAATTGGAGTTCTGGAGTCGACATTGTTGATTGGTTGGCGCTGACAGGAATAAACAATTTTACATTGGCGTTTGGAATGCGTTTGGCACTAATTTTACATGCACCTGTGTCTCTACATAAACTGCTTTTGTAGCATCTTTCCATCTTGTTCGTCCTTACGATGTACATATGGCGTTGGCGTCATACCTGTAATCCGGTCAGAACGAGTCGAGGTGGGGGAGATTGGGGGGTGGCTTTTTGTTGACTTATACTGCACTTTTTGGTCAAAAATGGGTATAAATAGAGTCAAAACAGTGTTATTTAGCTGTTTTATGGCAATATGTAAAACACAGAAAAGACTGAAATACACCAACATTTACCCACTTTTATCGTTTTAGACCGAGTGAAAATCCCCTTGGGAAAATTCTTGGGGGGTTGGGAGGGGGGGGGTGTTGGCAAATTAGTGAGGAGATGTAACCCCCTCCCCTCAATTCCCCCCCCCCCAATCCCCCAGTATGTATGGTTGGCGTGCGCTGAGAACTCTCTGACCGTCTCTGTGTATTGATCAGAATGAACTGTTGCATATTGGTTGGTTCAATCAATTAACTTGAATTGAAACCAAACCGAAATGGCTTGTTTGCCACGCGAGTCGTGATGTTGTTTGTGTGAACCAAACCACCGAGTTCGTTGCGCTCAACGTCTATTGTCGGTCTACACTGTCCTACGCTGTATCGGTCATACACTAGGTGTTTGACTATAGTTCACCCAGCTCTATTGCGCTTCACATCTAGCGACACACGGCTAGCAAGCGGCTGCAATTAAAATCCACCTTCAATCCGCGTCGACAAAAATTATTTAGTACAATTTCTCGGGAAATGAAAGCGCTGCTGTGGGCCATTGCCTGCCTGCTGGCTTGTGCTGTCGCTGCTGCCTCGAGAAGGGGTCTCAAGAACTGCAGGTACACTACACTGAAGAGTTGTCTCGATAATTGTGCTACAATTTTTACATGATGGTTGTGACTTTACCTTAAATTCCCGAATATTACACCGGGGTCTGGGGTTGCTATTCTGTGAGTCATCTGCTACCCGGGGCACTATTAGGGAATTTATGGGTACCATAATTTACGCACATCGCGTTGTGTAAGTTGTTGCAGGGGAGTTGGTGGGGAGGAAGAGCCGATTTGCTGGATCAACGCCGTCTACCCGCGTTCGAAAGAAGCGTCGTGGATCAAACCATACTGCCTCACCAAAGAAAATACAAAGGGACAGAACGAGTGTGGCTGTAAGCACCTGTAAGCAGCTTTTTTTGGTTAATTCAGCAGACCACCTCAGCTTGGAAGACAGTTTCAAAACCACGCACAGTACACTGTACATAGCCACCGCTGACAACAAACAATCGTACATATGAAGTGCACCGTAATTCCACCAGCAGTGGATGTGCCACCCTCCTCTGGGGACAATGAGAACTTAATGGGGCACTACTGTAGGACTTACACCGCCCCTTCTTACCCACAATCACTGCGGTCTGCTGTGATTTTGCAGTCAACCTCAGCACTAAGGCCATTTGTTCCATCACCCGCTAGACTTTCTCGTACTGCAACAGCGCGTCCTTGTACTGCTGTAGTTCGAATTGGGCACGCGTCATGTGGGAGGGCGCTCGCCGGGAGGCGGGCATGGGACTGGCGGAGTTCGCGCCGCCTATCCGAGGCAGACGATCCGACTTCCAGCACGGTTGTCTGGAACTGTAGTCTTAATTACCGTAGCGTCTCTAATTAGCATCAGCGGGGGGGACTGATGCATTCCCACGCACGCACGCACGCACGCACGCACGCACGCACGCACGCACGCACGCACGCACGCACGCACGCACGCACGCACGCACGCACGCACGCACGCACGCACGCAGGCTCAGCAGACGATCATAGGCGCGCACTTTTTGGACTGGCTACCGGTCGAACTTGAGGTCGTGTCGGCGCCGTCGCAGGAGGGTTTTCTGCAAGTGTGAATTTCGATTTTTTAGATTACGTGTGGAAACTTCAACATAGACTATACGACATCGCCTAGGGCAGTGATGGCCTAATGATAGAGAATCGAATCGGCCTCTCGCTAGCAGTCGATTTTGAGAAACCTACGAGTAGGAGGATTCCAATATCAATGGACATTCTCGTACTGTCGCTGCCCTAGATTGCAGATGGCCTCGTCGGCGAACGAACGTTCCTCGAGACAGGAAGGCGTCACGGATATGGCTGTGCATTGAGCCATGGACGGCCTCCTAGCATCACCCCCAATCCAACAGAAACAACAGGCCCCCGCGATCATAGAAGCGGCACACACACAAACAAACACACAAACAAGACGAAAACTACAACAATAAGAACAAGAACGACAAAGACAGCGCCTACTGGTAGATGAGGTCCGCGGCGCTGGGAAGATCGAATGCGTCGGAGCCGCGGCGCTGGCTGTCGTCGCCGTCGTCGACCGACTCCGAGCTGAACCAGCGCCGCAGTTCCGGAGGTTCCGAGCCCGAGCGCGCGTGAGTCGACACCATGAGGCGCTGTCTGCCACGTCGCACTCGTCAGGTTCACGCGCTTGCCATACAATACATACCTACCTTTACATTTGCACCTGTGCATGGTGTACTGATTGAATGCGCATTGCCATTCTTGAAATATCAAATATTTTATGAATAAACGTGCTGCATGCAGTACCTGATTCTACTGTTTCTATCAGCGTGGTCCTGCAACCACGCTTGCTGTAGTGAAGTCGCGCCATCTCTGGGCAACTGGTTCTTCGGCAACTGACTGGTTTGCGGATCCAGAAGTCTTTGGGCTCTTCTAGATAACGACATTTTTGCACTTGCATGTGCAGTAGGTATTTCTCATGGCATGGTCCCACTCTCCAGCCAATTTTGAGTGAGCGCGTTTCTTCTCTGCTTGTGTCCCCTCACCAAGAATGTCCCCCATCCCCACACATCAAAAGGTACTGCCTGAGTTCCGTTGTGAAAGCGATGGGAGCACTCTTGGGAAAAATGCGCTCATGTTTACACGATCTTTAGAGTCCTGTGACTAAATCTTATGACTAATCTGTAACTAAATAACTAAATTTGAATTAATGTGAATACAGTAAAACCTAATGCCCTCCGCTGATTTTTTATGGACCTCCCCCGTTACAGTGTGAAACGTGGGCCGCTATAAATGCCTTTGAATATTCATAAATACATACAGTGCACCAATGCAAACAAATACGGTAATAATGAATATAGGTAATCTTTGCGAAAGCTGATCGCTCACCGTAACATGCGGCCGGGTCTGGGCACGACGGTGTACGTCATGTTCATGAATGAGCGATCCTGCGCACGCAGCTTCGCGACCGCCAGCGAAGTGGGCTGCGACAGGGACCTACAGTCGGGAAATGTTTCGTTTGTGTGTGTGTGCTGGAGTGTTTCACGACAACAATTTGTCCGGCCACGCTGTCTATTCCAGTGTTCACGAGACCATCCACAAGGAATGTACGCTAGGCACGTCAAAATCACCCGCACTTTGACAATGTCTCAGACACATTTTGCAACTGCACCAACTTTTTAACGGAGCTGCCCCGACGCGCGAGTTCGTTTGCCGACGCCGAGAAGTTGAGCTTGGGCAGACGACCCTGGGGCTGGAGTGACGTCATAACTCTCCTCACCCTTCCACTCAGCCGGCTGCTGACTCTCCTTCACAATCTTTGGTCCGCTTGTCTTCTCGTCGTCATGTTGATTTGTCACTCTAGCAGCTGCAAATTTAGTCGGCACCCATTTCCGTGATAGGAGGAAACCTGAGAGCGTGAGAACTGGGGGTGGAGAGTGGTGGGGATAGGCTCTCGCGAGGCAACGGACGGGCGTGTGTCGTCGCGCGTAGCAACGAGCGCTTTGCGGCTGCCTCTCGTCTAGAAACGGAAAAGCAGAAGCACGGAGGTATCCATAGCCACAGCGTGACGTCACAACAGCTCACAAGCGGATGCAGCTACATCATACATGGCGCAGCTATGGCACAGGCGCACACACAAGGCAGAAGGCACAACAACGTAGGGACATTCTTGGCGTACAGTTTGCTTACAATGGTAGCGATACATTGGTTGGTTGTCATTACATACGTAGCACAGTGTACGACACAATGAGCTTTGCAGAAAACAGTTCAGGTTTACGCTGCTGGCGTATCGTTTACCATGCAGTTTCAAGAAATGCTTTCACACTCACGCAATTCTCATTGAAAAGATCGCTTTCGTTTCAGTTCGAGGTTCATGTAGCTGTTGGGAGTTCCATAACATTTGAACCCCTAAATTATCCCCACCCCCCACAAAAATTTTCTTAATAAAAAATCTCATACACCTAGGTAGGTATTAACATTGTCCCCCTCACGGCAAAAATGTTCACCCATTATGCACATTGTCCCAGTTATTGTTTTAAAAGTTTATCGCAACACAGAGACAAAGCCACGTGGCCGTTGCATTCATTCTTTCTGCCCAACAAACAAAGAAATAATATCGCCGCACGGTAGTTTGGTTCGTTACAGCACAACCTAATACAAAGCATAGGCCTTTAAGGATTTCGTGCTGCTATCAATGGAGATTTTTCTATTCCAATTCCTTGAAAATTAAAAGTTGCATTGCAAAAGATCATGGAACGGCTCAGTGCTTGCCAATTGTAATCTCGTTGCTTCTGTACCTAACCAGCCAGCCCTTCATACATTGGGAGCACAATGGGTATTCGCAACAACCTACGCCGCTGTAACAATAGTACACGCTTCTTTACTGTTTATTTGCGTCTATGCAAAACACTTTTAAGGGTTGTTTTACAAACGTTCTAGCAATATCTCAAATGACCAGTCTACACTAAATAGTGCAGTTGCTGACGTTGTCCGTCTCCAACAACTCAAATTCTGAAATGGAAGGCGTCGAGCTCGCGACCGACGGGGGGGGGGGGGGGTGGTGTGGAGCCGCAGCCGCACGTCCACCGCAAAGTTGCAGCACAATTGGGCGAGTTGACGTGCGCTGCCTCTTGCTCGTGTCTTCTCCTCTACTGGCGCAGTGCACACCGAAATGACTCCGAGTGGTACAGACACGGCGTGTACAACGAGAGGAGAAGCCAGCGCACGTTCACACGGCACGTCTGAGGGTTGCGCGCGGCACTCGCGGCGCCCATGCGCGTCCACCCTCTTCAGATCATCATCCTCCCAGCTATTGACGCGTACTTTTCGACTGCTCCTACGCTACTGACTACTTTAGGGAAACCGCTGTACTTTTTTTTTGCGAGAGCTCCTAATCTACCTAACTACCTAACTACACTGCTGAAGAAGGACTCGGACACAATTGTGAGAAGGCACAGCACTGTACCACCTTCAGAGAGAATCGCCTAATAACAGCACACGAGCCTAGAATGGGAAACAACTCTGGTAGGCATTCGGGTGCGTCCGCGGTGACGCTCAGAAGTCCATGAAGGCGCTCTTGGCGCGGCTGGCGCTGCGCAGCACGCCGCTGGGACTCGTCATCACCGCCTGACTTGCAGAAGACATGAGCCCGCCTAAACATGTACAGCAATTGCAATAACATGTTTCACAACTACTCGAAATGTTGTACTGGAACGACCAGAGACAGTCTTCATCATCCGCCCGACACAACTACCATCGCGCGCTTTAGGAGCGCACGTCTCTAAAACTCCTGAGCACTAGAAATTTCTCCACCTGCAATATTCGAGCCATTAGTTGCTACGAAAAAGGGAACTGCAAAAGAAAATAAGAATGCGGACCTGGCGCCATGGAGGTGGAGCTGCGGTTCTTGGCGCGGAGCTTCGAGAGTGAGTTCTCGGCCACGTCCGCCCGCTCCTCCGCGTCGTCGAGCTGCTGCTGCAGCTGGCGATACTTCGACAGGTTCGTCCCCGCCAGTTCCTCCTGAGACGCCGTCAAACCGGTTTGCACCGGTACAGAGAGACAGAAACGGGTTTGTTCGATGAGGAGGTGGAATGGAGCGACCGAACTTAGCTTAGAAACAACAACGCGACCGTGTCTCATTCAGTCAGATTACCTTTGGGCAATTGGGCATGTGTGCTTCGGAAATACTCACGGGCAGGCGACCTGCAGCTCCAGCTGCTTGCAGAGCTTGTCGGCGTCGGTGCGCTGGCGCGCCTCCATGTCCAGACCCGAGTGCAGCTCCTCCATCTCGCGCTGCAGCTGCACCTTGTCCTTGTCGGACCTGCAAGAGTGCAGTGTGTGTGCAGCGGACCATGGCCAGCTGCAGCGGCTGCTGACTTGGCCTTAATCTTCTGGAGCTGGTCGAGCTGGTCGCCCATCTCGGCGATGGCGTCGTTGTGCTTCTTGCGGAGCGCGGCCAGCTGGCTCTCGTGGTTCATGTTCGACTCCTCGTTGTCGCGCCGCAGCTTCGCCAGCTCCGCCTCGCGCTTCTTGTTCATCTCGATCTGCGCGGCCGTCGCGCCGCCCGCCTCGTCCAGGCGGTCGCTCAGGTCCTCCAGCTCGCGCTGGATCTCCGACTTGGTCCGATCCGCCTGATCGATTTCCGGCTCTCTTGAGCCGATAGTCGGGTCAGGGTGATCAGAGTGATTACCTTGGCGCGCGAGGAGCGCTCGGACTCGAGCTCCTCCTCGAGCTCGGCGATGCGCGCCTGGAGCTCCTTGATGGTGCGCTGCAGCTTTGCGACGAGACTCTGCTCGTCCTCCAGCTTGCCGCCCATGCCGTGCAGCTCCTGCTCCTTGCTGTAATGCTTCGAGCTTCGCTGCGTGCAGTGCGCGCAAATTAATTACACTGTTGCAAGAAACCAAGAAATGTTTCACAACGGGTTGGTTTATCCGTATGGAAAGCGTGTGGCTGGTATCTTCCCGCGAGCCGCAACAAAATGTTAACCTTGTTGGCTATGCAAAAGACGAATAGAGTTGGCCGTATAGAGTAATTGTTACACTGTAACTGTAACATTTTTCCATAGAACGCATTTAGAGAAAAAAAATTTGATGCAGTTGTAACGATGAGCGACTGCACCCATTGATTGAACTCTTTGTCGAATTGCCGTTTGCCAATAAATAGTTACTGTTGTGTTGCTCTAGAAACATTTCTTGATAACGAGATGCGAGATATTGTATCTAAGAAAAAATTGTCGACTACAGAAAGGTCCACGTACCGCTTGGAAGCCGCCTCGAGGTCATGCTTCTGCTTGTTGAGTTCATCGATCGTCTCTTGCGCCACCTTCAGCTCGCCTTCCACCTTTCGCTTGCCTACAAACAAGATCGTTTCATACTGTATGACACTTTTAAAATTTGAGAAAGCGCCCACCTTTCTCCACGTTGGCGCGACATGTCGCTGTTCTCGTTGTGCAGCCGGCCCTTGAGGTTCTGGAAGTCGGCCAGCTGGCGCGTCTGCTCGTCCGACTTCGCCTGCAGCTCCGCCACCTGGACGGGCAGAGAAAGGCAGTTGATAAATTGCAGTCACGGGCAGGCGACCTGCAGCTCCAGCTGCTTGCAGAGCTTGTCGGCGTCGGTGCGCTGGCGCGCCTCCATGTCCAGACCCGAGTGCAGCTCCTCCATCTCGCGCTGCAGCTGCACCTTGTCCTTGTCGGACCTGCAAGAGTGCAGTGTGTGTGCAGCGGAGCATGACTAGCTGCAGCGGCTGCTGACTTGGCCCTGATCTTCTGGAGCTGGTCGAGCTGGTCGCCCATCTCGGCGATGGATCGTCCACCGTAACATGCGGCCGGGTCTGGGCACGACAGTGTACGTCATGTTCATGAATGAGCGATCCTGCGCCCGCAGCTTGGCGACTGCCAGTGAAGTGGGCTGCGACAGGGACCTACAATGCAGTCGAAAATGTTTCGTTTGTGTGTGTGTGTGCTGGAGGGTTTCACGACAACTACAGTTGTCCGGCCACGCTGTCAATTCCAGTGTTTACGAGACGATCCGCAAGGAATGTATTGTACGTAAAAAAACACACACTTTGACAATGTCTCAGACACATTTTGCAACAGAAGGTTTGCCGACGCCGAAAACTGGAGCTTGGGCAGACGACCCTATTGCTGGAGTGACGTCATGGCTCTCTTCACCCTTCCACTCAGCCGGCTGCTGACTCTCCTTCACAATCTTCGGTCCGCTCGTCCTCTCGGCGTCATGTCGATGTGTCACTTTCTGCAAATCGCAAATTTAGTCTTCACCCATTTTCATGATAGGAGGAAACCCGAAATCGTGAGAGCTGGGGGTGGAGGGTGGTGGGGATAGGCTCTCGCGAGGCAACTGACGGTGTGTGTGTGGGGTCGCGCGTAGCAACGAGCGCTTTGCGGCTGCCTCTCGTCTAGAAACGGAAAGCAGAAGCACCGAGGTACCAGTATCCATAGCCACAGCGTGACGTCACAGGAGCTCATGGATACATACCGCTACATGGCGCAGCCGTGGCACACACCAGAAGACACCACAACGTAGAACCTTGGCGTACATCTTGCTTACAATTGTAGCGATACATTGGTTGGAAGCCATATTTCATATGCGAGCCATTCGAGGGCACAAGGAGCTTTGTAGAAACTAATCGTTTACCATGCCGTTTCAAGAAACGCTTTTACAATCATGTAATACCCAGCGATAATACCCAGTGGAGCCGCAGCCGCACGTCCACCGCAAAGTTGCAGTACAATTGGGCGAGTTGATGAACGCTGCCTCTTGCTCGTGTCTTCTCCTCTACCGGTGCAGTGCACACCGAAATGACTCCGAGTGGTACAGACACGGCGTGTACAACGAGAGGAGAAGCCAGCGCACGTTCACACGGCACCTCTGAGGGTTGCGCGCGGCACTCGCGGCGCCCATGCGCGTCCACCCTCTTCAGATCATCATCCTCCAGCTAGTCGACGCGCACCTTGCAACTGCTCCTACGCTACTGACTACTTTAGGGAAACCGCTGTACTTTTTTTCGCAGGCGCTCCTAACCTACCTAGTGTAACTACCCAACTACGCTGCTGAAGAAGGACTCGGACACAATTGTGAGAAGGCACAGCACTGTACCACCTTCAGAGAGAATCGCCTAATAACAGCACACGAGCCTAGAATGGGAAACAACTCTGATAGGCATTCGGGTGCGTCCGCGGTGACGCTCAGAAGTCCATGAAGGCGCTCTTGGCGCGGCTGGCGCTGCGCAGCACGCCGCTGGGACTCGTCATCACCGCCTGACTCGCAGAAGACATGAGCCCGCCTGAACGATTTTCATGTACTGCAAGAGCAATAACACGTTTCACAACAGATAGAAATATTGTGCTGCAGCGACCAGAGACACTCAGCAAACGTCGGACGACACAACTAGCATCATACGCTTTATGATCGCACGTCTCAAAGACTCCTGAGCACTAGAAATTTCTCCACCTGCAATATTCGAGCCATTAGTGGCTTCGAAGAAGGGAAGTACAAAAGAGAAGAAGAATGCGGACCTGGCGCCATGGAGGTGGAGCTGCGGTTCTTGGCGCGGAGTTTCGAGAGTGAGTTCTCGGCCACGTCCGCCCGCTCCTCCGCGTCGTCGAGCTGCTGCTGCAGCTGGCGATACTTCGACAGGTTCGTCCCCGCCAGTTCCTCCTGAGACGCCGTCAAAACCGGTTTGCACCGGTACAGAGAGATAGAAACGGGTTTGTTCGATGGAGAAGTGGAATGGAGCTACTGTAGAAACAACGACACGACCGTGTCTCATTCAGTCAGATTACGTTCAGGCATGTGTGCTGGCAGCTGAGGGACATGAGTCAAAAATCGAGTGTATTTTGGACAGGCGCAAGCACGGAAAAAGCGACTGACGGCTTCCTCGATCTGGCGCTTGTAGACCTTGAGCTTGCTCTGCAGCTTGTCCACCAGATCTTGCATGCGCTCCGTGTTCTTCTTGTCCTCTTCGATCTGGAATACCCATCGAGTAAAACTTCTTACACATTTCAGAATTGAAACAAATTGTCAAACCTGGAAATCGAGCTCCTTGATGCGGCGGTCCTGTTTGCGCAGATTCTTCTCGGTGTCCTGGTGACGACGCTGCTCGCCGTCGAGCTCCTGCTCGAGCTCGCGAATCTGCAAGGATTTCGTATAAATTCTTAAATGACAGAAGCTTGTCTACGAAAGCTGAGAGCGCACCCTTTGCTCTAGCTTCTGAATGATCTTCTTGCCGCCCTTGAGCGCCGCCTGCTCCGCCTCGTCGAGTCGCACTTGCATCTCCTGCGGCGCAGGTGGACGTCACTATCGTTGCACCAAAATAACTTTCCGTAGAAGCTGTCTCGCCTTGAGCTGTATCTCGAGACCCTTGCGCATGCGCTCGATGTGCAGCGAGTGCTCCTGCTCCTGGCGCAGTTCCTCGGCCATGCGCGCCGCGTCCGACATCGCCTTCTTGCCGCGCTCGTCGGCGTTCTTCAGCTCCGTCAGGCAGTCGTCCAGCTCCGCCTATAACAAAAAAACCTTGCGCCGTCGAAAGTTACGCCTGAAGAGTGACGCCCCCACCTGCATGGCCTGCATCTCGCCCTCGAGCTTGCGCTTGACGCCGCTCAGCGAGTTGACCTGGCCGCTGAGGTCGTTGGCCTGCTCGCGCAGGTCGTTGGCGTCCGCCTCCGCCTGGCGACGGCCGCGCTCCGCCTGCAATTCTTTTTGAAAATATTTGAGCAATCTTCAAAATTAAAATTCTCAAAAATCGCGCCTGTTCAGCGGCGGTCATGAGCTCCTCCTTCTCTCCCTGGAGGATGGCGCAGCGCTTCTCGCTCGTGTGATACTGCTCCCGGAGGTCGTCCCGCTGCCGCTGCTCCTCCTCGATCTGCATCTGCAGCTCCCGGATCTGGTCCTGGTACCTGCAGTTTGGCCAGGCGATTTTATTCGCTCGTCACACTCGCAAGCGACGCGTGTATGTACTTCTTGATGTTCTTCTGCGCGTCCGCGTTGGCCTTGTTGGCGTGGTCGAGCGCGATCTCCAGCTCGTTGATGTCCGACTCGAGCTTCTTCTTGACGCGCAGCGCCTCCTGCTTGCCCTTGACCTCGTTCTCGAGCGTCGCCTGGAAAGGTCTCAGGTGTCACGGGCACGCGATTCCCGTTAGGGGCGTTTTCAGGGCACCCGCCTGCATGGAGTCGAGAGCGCGCTGGTGGTTCTTGCGAGTGTTCTCGAACTCCTCCTCCTTCTCCTGGATGCGCTTCTCGATCTCGGAGCGGATCTGACTGACTTCGACCTGGGCGCGCAGCACCTTGCTCTCCTCCGCCTCCAGCGCAGCCTCCGCCTCGTCCAGCGCTTGCTGCAGCGGCGGCGGTATGCTGCAGCCGCGGTGACCAACGGGGCCAGTTTGCGCACCTGGAGCTCTTCCTTCTCCAACTCGAGCCGACGGACCATCTTCTGGAGCTCGTGGACGCTGCGACCGCCCTCGCCCAGCTGGTCCGTCAGGTCCTTGATCTCGACCGACAGATTCTTGTTCTCGCGGCGCAAGCCCTCGATCATCTGAAATTAGTGGGTCAGTACGTGCGTTCCTGAGTGCAAGTGTGAGTGCGTGCCTCCTGCATTTCGTCCTGGGTGTTCTTGAGACGGAAGAGGTCGGTGGAGAGGTTGCGGTTGTCGCGCTGGGCGGCGTCCAGCTCGTTGCTCAGGTCGTCCGTCTTCTTCTTCCACTCGCCGATCACCTGGTCGAAGCCCTTCTGCTTCTTCTCCAGCGCCATCGCGTAGCCGTTCGCCTGCACGGCCGGCGGCGCGGTGAAGAAGAAGAAGAATTTTGAAAAAGCGGCCTACAGTACCCGTTCGACGTCGACTTGCGCGTCGTCGAGGTCGCCCATGAGCTTGTGGCGCGTCTTCTCCAGACTGCCGATCTTCTGCTGCGCGCCCTCGTGCGCCTCCTGCAGCTCCTGGATCTTCGCCGCCATCTTGCGTCTGGCAAAACGCAGCCTCATGCGTTATTGTGTTATGCGTTACATGGTATAATGTGCGCTTTAAAAAAAAAGGAGCAATCAAATCGACACATGACTAGAACCCAGAAACACCCAGAATTATTGCAGAGGTGTTGGGCTTTGGCTACTCTTCCTACCATGGTGCGCCCGAAAAATGAGTGAAAAAATTTCATAATCCTGAAGCTTAATCCCCAGATTCTAGAGATCCTAGATACCAGAGCCTAATCCAGCGCTTGTGGAACACTGGAAGCAACGACTCACTTGGCCTCCTCGATCTCGTCGACCTTGGCCAGGCCTTCGCTCTCGAACTTGGCCTTCCACTGCTGGATTTCGGCGTTCAGGCGCGAGATCTGCCGCTGCTGCTCAGCCTTCGCTGAAAGACCAGGCAGCAATGAGCATGCGGACGACGCGTGTTGCACCCAATAAATTTCTTAGAAATGTGTTTCAAATGACGGTAATAATCGGCCCCGTGAGGGGGCGTCATATTTACTTCACAGAACTCTTTTGAGTACGTACTACAAAACAAGATATGCAACTGTTGGTACATATGCATGACGCAAGAATGTGTGCCTTTATTTTATAACTGAGAATGCTCTACATTGGTGTTCGGTTGACCTGACCAATGGGTACACCAAGTCGAGTTGGTCACGCCCACTGGGACCGCAATGGCATTACTCGGAGTATGAATGCCACGCACCTTCAGCCTCCTCGTCCATTTGCTCTCTGAGAGAGTCGTTTTCGTGCTGGTAGTTCTTCAGCTGCGCCGTCACCTGCTGGCGCTCGCGCATCTCTGCAACAAATGTTTCTTGCGGCGCATAAAATAGAACGATTTGACGCACGCAATTGCTCCCAGCAGGATGGTCGTAGCAAAAAACAACAACAATTAAAATCTTAAGCGCACCTTCGTCGGCGGTGCGCTTGGCCTCCTCTAGCTGCGAGATGAGCTGGGACTTGAGTCGGTTCATGGTGCTGAGCTGACTCTCGAGGTCCTCGAGCTGGCGCGACATGTCGCTGTTCTCGTTGTGCAGCCGGCCCTTGAGGCTCTGGAAGTCGGCCAGCTGGCGCGTCTGCTCGTCCGACTTCGCCTGCAGCTCCGCCACCTGGACGGGCAGAGAAAGGCAGTTGGTAAATTGCAATCACAGGCAGGCGACCTGCAGCTCCAGCTGCTTGCAGAGCTTGTCGGCGTCGGTGCGCTGGCGCGCCTCCATGTCCAGGCCCGAGTGCAGCTCCTCCATCTCGCGCTGCAGCTGCACCTTGTCCTTGTCGGACCTGCAAGAGTGCAGTGTGTGTGCAGCGGAGCATGACCAGCTGCAGCGACTCACTTGGCCTTGATCTTCTGGAGCTGGTCTAGCTGGTCGCCCATCTCGGCGATGGCGTCGTTGTGCTTCTTGCGGAGCGCGGCCAGCTGGCTCTCGTGGTTCATGTTCGACTCCTCGTTGTCGCGCCGCAGCTTCGCCAGCTCCGCCTCGCGCTTCTTGTTCATCTCGATCTGCGCGGCCGTCGCGCCGCCCGCCTCGTCCAGGCGGTCGCTCAGGTCCTCCAGCTCGCGCTGGATCTCCGACTTGGTCCGATCCGCCTGATCGATTTCCGGCTCTCTTGAGCCGATAGTCGGGTCAGGGTGATCAGAGTGATTACCTTGGCGCGCGAGGAGCGCTCGGACTCGAGCTCCTCCTCGAGCTCGGCGATGCGCGCCTGGAGCTCCTTGATGGTGCGCTGCAGCTTTGCGACGAGACTCTGCTCGTCCTCCAGCTTGCCGCCCATGCCGTGCAGCTCCTGCTCCTTGCTGGAATGCTTCGAGCTTCGCTGCGTGCAGTGCGCGCAAATTAATTACACTGCTGCAAGAAACCAAGAAATGTTTCACAACGGGTTGGTTTATCCGTATGGAAAGCGTGTGCCTGGTATCTTCCCGCGAGCCACAACAAAATGTTAACCTTGTTGGCTATGCAACCGACGAATAGAGTTGGCCGTATAGAGTAATTGTTACACTGTAACTGTAACATTTTTCCATAGAACGCATTTAGAGAAAAAAAATTTGATGCAGTTGTAACGATGAGCGACTGCACCCATTGATTGAACTCTTCATCGAATTGCCGTTTGCCAATAAATAGTTACTGTTGTGTTGCTCTAGAAACATTTCTTGATAACGAGATGCGGGTATTGTATCTAAGAAAAAATTGTCGACTACAGAAAGGTCCACGTACCGCTTGGAAGCCGCCTCGAGGTCATGCTTCTGCTTGTTGAGCTCATCGATCGTCTCTTGCGCCACCTTCAGCTCGCCTTCCACCTTTCGCTTGCCTACAAACAAGATCGTTTCATACTGTATGGCACTTTTTAAAATTTGAGAAAGCGCCCACCTTTCTCCACGTCCTGACGCTGGCGCTTCTCGCGCTCCAGGTTGTCCTCGAACTGCAATGAGGTGCGCGAGTGCTTATTTGTTTAAAAAAAATAGTCAACCATCGCGAGCGCGACAGTCAATTCGGAGGCAACTCAGAAGGCTGAGCAAATGGTTCATTCCAGCTAACCTCGTCCATCTGTTGCTCCATCTTGGCCTTGACCTTGTTCAGATGGTTGACTTTGTCCTCCTCCGCTTGCAGGTCCTCCATGAGCTTGCGGTTCACCTGACAAGAAAGCAAAGCAAAGTAAAGCTGCTATTATGATGAGTTCAGGCCATCAACCTCTTCTTGGTGCTTCTTCTCCTTGTTGAGCTTGGCCGTGAGCTCGTCCTGGTTGGACATTTCCTCCTGGAGCGACTTGATCTGGTGATCCTTGGAGGTCTTCTCACTCTCGGCCTTTCTGCAAGCTCAAGCGAACGTCAAGTGTACGTTCCACCTCTCAGAGTTTTGCTCGATTTATTATGCCAGTTTTTGACTTATTTGAAAGGGGAAAGATCCGAACCGCACCGGATCTGGAGCTCCAGGTCCTGGATTTGCTTTTTGAGGTCCGCGATCTCCTGCTCGCTTTTTTTCTTCGCCTTGGACAGGTCCGTGTTCCTGTCCTCCTGGTCTGCCAGGCGTTCGTTCAGGTCCTGAAGACACGGGTGCGTGCTTGCCTGAAATGCGTGCATGGGCGGAGGAGGGAGGACGCACGGCGAGCTGCTTCTCGAGGTCGTTCTTCTGGGACTGGAGCTTGTTGACCCTCTCCTCGGTCTCTCCCAGACTGCCCTTCTCGGACTGGAGCTGCGCGAAGAGGTCGTTCTTCTCCTGCAGCAGCTTCGCCAGCTGCTCCTCCAGGTCCTTGCGCGTGGTCGTCTCCTTGCTCAGGTTCTCTTCAAGGTCCTGCACGCGAGACAGTTCGTGGAGAAGGAAATGTGCGTGGTACAATGCACAGTACGAGTTTATGAGTGTTCAACCATAAACCTGTAGCCGGGAATTGGACCTGGGAGGAAAGGGTTCGAGCACTTCCTGGAGGGGGGTGGTGAGTGGGGTGAAAAACTGGATTTGAGGGGGGGGGGGGGGATCTGGGAAGAAAAATATAGGAAATTTTTGGTAATTTATTTTAGTCAAAAATACACTGCAAAAACCTAAAAATTGGTACTTTTAGTAAAAATACGCTGTAAATAACGCAAAATAGGCACTTTTGGGTCGATTCTTGCTCAAAAACACAGTACAAAACGCATTTATTTTGCATTAAGGTATGTAGTAGCAAGTTTCCAAAAAGTCTGGGGGGGGTGGGCTGGGTGGGGGTTCAGGACAACCTGGGGTGGAGGGTTGGGGAGGGTGTGGGTAGGGTCAAACTCAGCAGCTGGGAGGAGGCCCCCCCCCCAAACCCCACCCCAGTTAGTTACAGGTACATATGTGTTCAACCACCGGAAAACCAGCGTCCACCGTGGACATGCATCCAACAAACGCTCGATAGTGCGCTGAACTTCTGAAGGACTAAACGCGAGCTTGCCTTGATCTTGTTGTTGAGTCCCTCAAGCTCCTCGTCGATCTTGGCCGACCTGAGCATGGGCTTGACCTTGCCGTAGAGCTTGAACCACTCCCAGTTGCGCAGCTGCAGCCACAGGCGAATGTTCCGCTGCACCACCAACAGTCCTGCGAACATAACCAGTGTGCATTTTCGTTTCCGAATGCTAATTACAACTACAACAATCAACAGTACATCACTCGACAACTGGCACTCATTTTTACAGAGACCGCAGCGTTTACATCAATAGTGGGGCCTCTGCCCTCTATCGACCGTGTGTAAAAAATTGTAAGTATAACGCCGCTCTTGAGACCACGTCAATATGTCTCTAGAATTTTGACAGGTGCTGCAGATGCATGAAATCCGCGCGCATACCGTAGCGCTGCTCCTCCAGTCGTTTCTTCATGATCTGCGCGCAGTAGTTGCGTCCGACCGCTTGGAAGGCGGTGATGATGGCGTTGAGCTTCACGTCTCGCATGTCCTCCATGCGCGCCAGGATGCCCGCTTTGAAGAACACCTGCAGCGGGCTTTACGCGTGCGCATGACGAGATCGCACGCAGGTGCAGGCTGCAGCGCACGAGGGCGCGTGCTGCTGCAGGCTGCAGCGCACGAGGGCGCGTGCTGCTGCAGGCTGCAGCGCACGAGGGCGAGTGCTGCTGCAGGCTGCAGCGCACGAGGGCGAGTGCTGCTGCAGGCTGCAGCGCACGAGGGCGAGTGCTGCTGCAGGCTGCAGCGCACGGCAGGCTGCAGCGCACGAGGGCGCGTGCTGCTGCAGGCTGCAGCGCACGAGGGCGCGTGCTGCTGCAGGCTGCAGCGCACGAGGGCGAGTGCTGCTGCAGGCTGCAGCGCACGAGGGCGAGTGCTGCTGCAGGCTGCAGCGCACGAGGGCGAGTGCTGCTGCAGGCTGCAGCGCACGGCAGGCTGCAGCGCACGAGGGCGCGTGCTGCTGCAGGCTGCAGCGCACGAGGGCGAGTGCTGCTGCAGGCTGCAGCGCACGAGGGCGAGTGCTGCTGCAGGCTGCAGCGCACGGCAGGCTGCAGCGCACGAGGGCGCGTGCTGCTGCAGGCTGCAGCGCACGAGGGCGAGTGCTGCTGCAGGCTGCAGCGCACGAGGGCGCGTGCTGCTGCAGGCTGAACCGCACGAGGGCGCGTGCTGCTGCAGGCCGCAGCCCACGAGGGTGCGTGCTGCTGCAGGCTGCAGGGCACCAGTGGAAACAGGAGAGGCGAGGTGGTTATGCATACCTTGGTGTGTCCCATGCGGAACTCCTCGTCCTTGAGGCCGCCCTCGACGACGATGCGGTCGAGCATCTTCTGCGAGCAGACGTTCTGGTCGTCCGAGCACTTGGACTCCTCCGCGCACAAGATCGCGTAGCTGCAATTGCGAATGTCTTGGCGGTCTCGACGCACACACTCGAATTAGCCCCTCCCCCAAATCGGCTTTCATTCCCCTACAATCAACCCGCTTCTCGTTGGCCATTCACTAGGTACATTGGGCTGCCTTACAAGCGTCCGATCCTATTGAAGACTTGTGGGATTTGCTGTACTGGGATGTGCTGGGATTTGAACCTAGGTCTCAGGAATACTATCGGTCCTGTATCCTATTGCCTGAATCAATTGGCTTCCCGAAGGCTAGAGGATTCACTCGTTTGACGTAGCCTGTAGAATTATGCTTAAGTACAAGTGATAAACGGATACGCACCGGTGTCTGAAGTCGGGGTACTGCAGTCTGTTGGGAAAGCCCTTGCGGCAGATGCGGATGCCCTCCAGCACGCCGTTGCACGTCAGCTGGTTCAGCACGAGCGCGCTGTCGATGACGCCTGAACGGATGTTGGAATGGACCAGGGCCACTTGTCGACTATGCGCATTCACCCCCCCCCCCCCCCCCCCCCCCCCCCCCCCCTCACCAGCGGCCTTCTTCTCGTTGGGGATGATGCAGCGAATGAAGTGCGGGTGCGTCTGATGCAGCATGTGCATGAGGTTGGTGAGCGACTCGCGGTACATCATGGACACGGTCAGGAACGAGGCCGACTTGCCCTTCTTCTTGCCGCCGCCTGTGTGGGTGGAGTGGATGGGACGGGTCGCGCCGACGAAGCACGCGCGAACGCGCACGGACAGACCGACCCTCTCCCTTCTTCTGGGCCTCTGCGGCCTCCTCCTGCGTCTGGAAGTCGGCCCAGATGTCCATGAGCAGCTGGTTGACGTTGGGGTCGGCGCCCTTGAGCACCGACACCGCGGTGTCGTTCAGCGGGTCCTTGTTCTTCTCCAGCCACTTCTCGGCGTTGTAGCGCACCTGCAAAGAGAGTGAAAGATTGCATTTGTGTACATAGGTACAGTGTACATGTCCATGACACTTTTTTGTGAATAAACAAACAAGAGGAGCTGATGTATGGGAAACGCCGACCCACCGTGCCAGCGTAGTGGACGATGGCGAAGTGGGCCTCGCCCTGTTTTCCCTTGGGCGGCTTGGCCTTCTGGAAGTTGGGGTGCTTGCCTGTGAACCAAACGCAGGTTAGTTACAACTCGGCTTGGCATCCTTCTGTGACACTAACAATGCCAAAAGCAAGAACTAGTATTTATAAGTCTAGTTAAACATTTGAGATGAAAGCAATGAACGCACCCAAATGCTGGTCCGTGAGCTTCTGCACGAACGTCATGTCGGTGGCCTTAGGCACGATGCACTCTTCGTCCAGCATCGAGACGACTCCCAGCGGCTAAATGACACAGGCTGGCTTTAGGCTTAAGGCGGAAGGCTGGGCAATGGTCGGGCTGCACCTTCTCAATGAGCTCGATGCAGGCCTGCAGATCGAGGCCGAAGTCGATGAACTCCCACTTGATGCCTTCCCGGGCGTATTCCTCCTGAATATTTCGTACATCAAAATCAAAAATTCGTACGAATTTTGATCTAAAGATAAAGTGAAGAAGAAACACAAAAAGACAAAACAAGTTGGAGATCAATCAATATCACTGGTCTGGCGATAGCGCTCGCCGACTGACCTGCTCCAAGATGAACATGTGGTGGTTGAAGAACTGCTGGAGTTTTTCGTTGACGAAGTTGATCCACAACTGCTCGAACGAGTTGTGCTGTACAAACGAGAACGCGTGTACTCAACTCAGCACACGGAATGTTTCAGCGCACAGTGGAAGACATTCTCGTGAGGTTTTCATTAGTGGTCGTTTTGCTTTTGTAGGTCTATGTACATACGTGTAAGGCAACTGGTCTTAATGGTTTCGTCCGTGCGTGCGTGCGTGCGTGCGTGTGCGTACGTCGAAGATCTCGAATCCGGCGATGTCGAGAATGCCGATGAAGTACTTCTTCTCAATGTCGGCGCGCGAGCTGAGCGTCTTGTTGCAGCGCGCGATCAGCCACTTGAACATGCGCGCGTAGATCGCCTTCGCCAGGCCGCCCACCGCCCAGTTCACCTGCGATCGCAGCATCTCCATAGTTCTCACAGATCAACGTTACTGTACATTGCTGAAGAAACGCACAAGTGGAGGAAGATTACAGTTGTTGGGGATGGGGTGTTGTTTTTGGGGAAAGGGCTTTTTTTTGGGGGGGGGGGGGTGGAGGTTCGCATCCGCAAGCTGTAATTCATGTCCGAATGTTTACACCGGTTCACACACCTATGTATGCTGACTCCAGCAATGCGCAACAATGGCGCTGTCTCTACACCTCATAGGCCCGTCAGAACAATAACAAGGGTTAGGGTACGTATACACGCGAGTGAAGCAGCTCACTTGCTCGAGGTTCTGTCCCTTGTTGACCCACTCGGTGCCGACGCGGACGCGCGGCTTGCAGAGCGCCTTCGAGAACGTTTCAGAGTCGCAGCCAAAGTTGATCGCCGCGTTTGTGCAGTCTGCAATCGCGTCGCCGCTGGTTCTCCCAGTCGGCTTTGATGGGTTTTCCGCATGGTACTCGCTGGGGATGGGGGGGGGGGGGTGGTGGGTGTATGTAGTTATAGGTTTCAGGGCATTCGGGCTTCACTCACTATTCTACAGCCGCCCATGGATTGGTCAAGTGGTGAAGGATGTGCTGTTGGTGGTTGGGGTGTCAATATTGCATAGTATGAGTCTTTTGCCAACGCTACGAAAGAATCCTGGCCGGTGGGCGGCTCTGCATTTTCCAACGAAGCAATTGCGACTCGCACCTTCGATGCCGTCTGCCTCGGCCTGCTCCTCCCTGGGTCGCTGCTTGAACTTCATCTCGCCCATGTGCATGATGGCCGCGACCAGCTGGTACATGTTCGAGACCTCCTGCTCCCCGAAGCCCATCGTGTCCACCGCCTCTTGCGTCAGCTGCAGCCAAGAACAAATTTACATACATACCGTACTGACGTGCTCTACGGCAGCGCATAGCCTAGTAGTAAAGAATCGGCCTCTTGCGCGCAAGGTCGCGGGTTCGATTTTTAATGGACCCACTAGATCGAGGATTTCGCTCTCAATGGATTTTCTAGTGCCGTCGCTGCCCTAGATTACAGATTACAGATTCCTCCGAAAGTCTTTGGCTATTTATACGGCTCTAGACGGGAAGGCGTCATCGAGAAGGGTATGCTATGGTATATGGGCTACAGCTTTGACAGCCTCCTAGCGTTGCCCCTACATAATCCAACAACAACAACAACGACGTGCTGTGAATAGCTCTTATATGTGCTCATTATAGAGTTTGACATTGAAAGGCGTCCGGAAGTGTCAAGTATACACATCTTTTAAATTGCATGTGAGCAATCTGAATTCTGAATGCGTTCTGAATGTCAAAAATTGTAATGTACGTAGGGGGAACTGGAGAATTGTATGTACGGCAACTGTATGGAATTGTATGTAATTGTAACTGTTCTGTATGATGGCAAGACTCTCCTGAAGCAGACTTTTGACAGTGTTACAAATACACGTTTTTATATATTTTTTTAGGGTGTTTTTTTTAAATTATCACATTTCTTTCGTGAATAACTTTTGTTTTCTTTGCCGGGTTGTAATCAAATTTGGAACACATATACCGTAAATCCTCCAATAGTGACCCCGGGGCACTATTTTTTCAACCTCTCCTTACCCGGGGGCACTATTGGAGAGGGGGGCACTATTGGAGGGGGGCTTCTATTATTTCAACCTAAAAATTTTGAATGGTAATGCTAGTTTCGCTGTCGGAGTTGCCGATTTTTTGGTGATTTTGATCACTTTTGCCACATTTAATGGTTAATTTACCGTTAATAGTTGCTGAAACGTACTATTATTGGTTAACAGTAGTGTGTATACACGATGTAAATGTACCTACCACTATATTTTTGCCCATAAAAGGCACATGGCACAACATACCCCTTACCCCCGGGGGCACTATTGGAGGGTGGGCTCTATTATTTCAACCTTGCCATACCCGGGGGCACTATTGGAGGGGGAGGCACTATTGGAGGGGGGGCTTCTATTGGAGGATTTACGGTACCCAAGACTTTAGGATTTTGTCTGAAAAATAATCGTCGAATTCGGTTGAGAATTCCGAGAGTTATAGCGCTTCAAATCAAATGTCTCTTTTTGAGAACAAAAACACCATTGCTGGACTGGTGTTGGCGCTGTGTTGGGCTGATGTTTGAAAATCATGCTAGCAGTGCCCCCCCGCTTTGTCGCCTCATAAAAGAGACGTTGCCCGCCCAGGCATCACCACGTGGAGGCGCAGAGTAAGACTTGAACCCTCTTGAGGTGGCCCAGAAGAGCGCCGTTGGGTGGGTAATGGAGTGGGGGGAGGGCGGATGGAGAGGGGAGGTTTCAGTCGAGCAGCACTAGAGAATTCTGTACGCCGACCACATTAGACAAGCCCGCGCAAAGCAAAAGCAAAGTTTTGAGTTTCAAATTTTGCATACAGTACTGATCAGTTACGATACGACCGATTTCGTTCGTAAGATCTGCCAAAACGAGACATTTGATTCGGAGCGTCATAACTCTCGGAATCCTGCACCGAATTCGACGATTCTTTTTTCAGACAAAATCCTAAAGCCTTGAGTATAAGTGTTCCAAATTTCAAAACAATCCGACAAAGGAAACAAAAGCTATTCAAAAAAGAAATGTGATAATTTAAAAAAAAAACACCCTTTATATGCATGCAGCCTGCATGTATGGACCATCTGTCCCATACTGTATACGATTATACCGGCATGTAGAGTGGGCGAGTGTACACAACATCGGTGCGTAAGGTATACGAATTTCGAGAACTTCCACTTTATTATTTTTTTTTTGGAGGTTCGAGACCGAAGTCTCAGGCGAGAGGGGGACCGCATGGGTCCTTGGTTACCCCCTGCCTTCTACAAGGCCAACCGACTCAATGGGAACAGCGATCAGGGAGCACTTTTGCGTGAGTCCCTCGCCCAAGGGGGGGGGGGGGTACTGTTTTTTGGCAGCCTTGCCGCGCTGAGGATTGAACCCACTCCGCACCTTGTGGTTTGGAACCAACGCCTTAGCCCAACTGGGCAAACACTTGCCAACCTTCATCTCTTCCTTGTCGTCCACTCCGGCGATGGTCAGCTCGGCCTGCGAGCAGAAGTGGTAGTAGCGGAGGTCGTTGGTCAGCTTCAGCTTTTCTATATTGTTCGAGTCACATTCGTCTCGAATTTGAGTTAAACAACCAAAACATTAACAAGTCGAACCGCGCAGCTTGGGGTCGTGCCCGCTCATGATCTGGTAGAAGATGTGGTAGCAGCGCTCGCCCGGCGCCTGCCGGATGACGCGCGACTTTTCCAAAAGGTCTGAAAACATGATTGTCTCAGTCGGGGTGTATGTACAGTATTTGACGTGTAGACTATACACACATGTAAACCTTTTTACGCATTTCTCTGTATGTACATAGCTTCTCTGTATTTTTGGTTTTAATTCTTCCGTTTTTCATTCCGTTTTTTGTGGTAGTTTAGAATTGACCACTGCCTAGTGCCTAGGTATACCTATAGGTACTGTACGTACATTGTGTGGCTAACAAAACTACCGTAAACCCTATAATTATCCCCCCTATAATTAGCCCCCCCTATAATTATACACCCTCCCAAAACCACTTTGAGTTAATAAGCTCCCCCCCTATAATTACGCCCCCTCCCTAAATGGAGCATCGTCTAAAAGGCACATGTTTCCATGTCTGGGTGTATGTATGGTCGCGTATGTGCATGTATGTACATGTACCGTATGTGCATGTAAGACTGTGTAAGAGTGTGTTAGAGTGTACCAACGTGTGTGCACAGCGCCTTTTTCCTTAAAAATCGCCTCCACGCGCCTTTTTGCCCACACATCTTCCCACTCATCGACACTTCCAGTTTATAAGCCCCCCCCCCTATAATTAGCCCCACCCCCTATAATCCAGAGACGTGGGTTCAATTCCCACTGCGCCATTCGCCAATTTTTCGTCAACTTTTCAATATTTATACACCCTCCTAGAGCTCAAACGAAACAATTATAGCCCCCGGGGGGCTAATTATAGGGTTTACGGTAAGTGAACTCTAACTGTGAAAAGTGAAAGCAAACTGTACATGTTGAGAAAGAGCGCTGCTTTAGAAGCTGCACTCCAACATTCCCGGGGACCATGTTCAAGTTGAAAAAATCGATTGTTCAGTCAGTCATGGAAATGTTGCTCGTGCCCAATAAATGAAGTTGCAGTACTGCTTCAATCATTCTTCGGCGGCTCGTGTTCCTGTGGTTCTGTGGATTCTGTTGCGTTCTCATTAGCACGGCATCACGGTTCTCGCGCCATTCATTCCCAACAACCGCTCCGCAATCAGCAATCTTAAGGGGGGGGGGGGGTTGGCAGAGGGGGCAGCGCACAGTGCTCGATGTCGCCTCCGGAGAGTCTTCCTTGTCCGTTGAAGTGGACGCGGATGAACTTGCCGAAGCGCGAGGAGTTGTTGTTGCGCACCGTCTTGGCGTTGCCGAACGCCTCGAGCACCGGGTTCGTCTGCACCATCTGCTCCTCCAGCGTGCCCTGCAAGAAGCGCCCCACGCTGACAACAGCAGTAGCTTAGTGATAAGGCGTCGCGCTCCGCGCGCTCGAGGTCCGCGGTTCAACACCCACCACGGTTACTGACTACTGAGCCGTACTGATTCCCTTGTGAAAGAGATGAACGCTCTCATGGATTCGGTGCCGGACCCACCTTTTTTCGTGCTTGTTGACGGCCTTGTACTGTGGGGTGGCGTCAAGAAATTTAGAAATTTAGCTAGAAAGCTACCTAGTCTGCGAAATGTGACTCGGCTGAAAAGTCAAGCGTTGAAATGCTGCTCTACATGGCTGTGCCTTATGATTGTAGGGCTGTGTCTGTGCATGGTAGGTAAACGTACTCCTTTTTCTCCCTCCTTCTTGGCGGGCGCCTTGGTGCCAGAGGCGGCCTGCTGCGTGGCGCCGACGATGGCGAAGTAGGCGATGACCTTCTTCGTGTTCTCCGTCTTGCCGGCCCCGGACTCGCCCGTGATCAGCATCGACTGGTTCTCGCGGTCTGAATTTCAGCAGTTTTTTTTCATTTTCACGGAGAAAACTGCACTTTAGTGACGGAGAAAAGAGATGCGCACCCATGCACATGTTGCGGTAGGCCTCGTCCGAGGCGGCGAACAGGTGGGGCGGCACCTCGTTCTTGCGCTTGCCGATGAAGTACCGAATGACGGACTCGGTGTAGATGGGCAGCCGCTTGTACGGGTTGATCACGACGCAGAACAGGCCCGAGTACGTCTGCAACGTTGGAGCTGCATGCCGGGGCGTGCGTGCGTGCGTGCGTGCGTGCGTGCGTGCGTGCGTGCGTGCGTGCGTGCGTGCGTGCGTGCGTGCTCGCGTACATACATAGATCATCATGGAGTAGTAGCGGTCCTTGAGGTTCCACAGCACGGACGCCTCGTTGAGAAAGGTCAAGTTCGACATGTCCTCCGTCTTGGTAAACTTGGGCGGGTTCATCTCCTGCACCTCCTCCTTCTTCAAGGTCTTCTGCAACGTAAGATCGCTTCCACTGCGCTGAGTTCTGCTTTGGATTGACTTGCAAGGCGTGAATACACCACGTGACATGCCGTAAACTCTCTACTACCGGTAGTACCCCGGAGTGCTGTTTCCTCCTTCGCTTACCCGGAGTCACTATTGGAGAAGGGGCACTGTAATTCCAACTTTTAGCCGTAGAAACGTCTCTTAGCAATGGGTGTAGCTGTGTACGCAAAACATAAATTTGGCGCACATAACGTGCACACAGTAGCATAACAAATGTCCTACCCAGACGCACTATTGGAGGGGGCCCAATTGGAAAATTTACGGTAGTAAAACAGTTCTTCAGTAAAACCTTTGGATGCGAAGACAACCGGTGCAAAAGATTTCGGTGCAAAAGAAGTAAAACTGAACCAAACCCAGGGCCAAAGTGAAATTATGGTAGAAGCTTTTTTTCTGCTAGAGTAAAACGCTGCAACAAAGTCCCATGAAGCCTTAGTTAAAAAACGCTTCACTGTGCATACATACATACATACACAGACTGAATATCCTGCAATTCAGCGAGCTCGATGGTTTAGCGATAGATTAGCTCCACCTTCCAATTTACCGTACTCAGTCGAACAGTTCGTTTTTCCTGTGCCCTCATTTTCAGTTCTGACAAGATTGAGTATAAACGCTAAAGAAGGGGGGGGGGGGGGGGTCGGGAAGGATGCAGGCATTGGAGGTTGATGAAGGGGGGGGGGCTCTTTTAAGATTTTTCGGTGTGGTACAATCGATCTACATACGAGTGGGTTGGTTCCCTCAACGAGCGGAACGAACCTCGAGTCCAGCTTTGGCGGTGACGACGGTGACCTGGTCTCCCTTCGTCGCCTTCACCTCGGCGGCCACGAATCTGAATTGGGGCGAATAGGTTCGTTGCGCAACTCATGACTGTTTGTGTAGCGTGCCTCGTCCCATTTTAGCCGCGAGTTGAAACATTTAGAGACGCGCGCCACAGCACTGCTGTTTAAATAAAGGAAATTGACTTCTGTCCACTTTTGATGTGCATGCATTGCACCTACTGTACATGTACAATTCGATGTGTAGAATCGTTTGCACGTGCGTTCACAATGTATGCACACCAACCATCGGCTGTAAGGTACCACCTATACATTGGTACATGTACATTGTAACTCGATTCCCTCTGCGCCATTTGTGCGACAGCAGAGGGCAATGCACCTGCGGGACATAAGTATCGATAACGCCCCACAGAAAAGCATTCTCTGTTGCTCTCTCACCCCTCCTCATTGTCGGGAATCCAGCAGTTCTTCTTGGAGTCGAAGGGCCGGGCCAGCGCCTGGGCCATCTCCTCGCGGCTGAGCTTGAGGTACTGCCATCCGGGATCATTTTCGAATTCCGACTGGGTCATCGCTGGCTTGTCCATCTTGATTGGATTCTGTGGCTTTGCTGCCTGTTTGCTGCGCTGCTGCTGCAATCTGCAAGTGGCGTGAAGAGCCCTGGCGATAAGTCGAGAGGGCAGCGACCGATTAGGCGCTGTCGACCGGTCCTCTCAGAGTGAAGAGCCCAGCGTCCGTCCGTCACCTCTTCCGCTACCGAGGAACGCTACTGAGAAGCGAACGACCGTATAGTGCCGAATAAGCACCGGTGTCTGCCCCCCGTCTTTTCCGGTTCGGAATGGGAGCGCCGCGCCGCCATTCGGGCCCCACTGTGGGTGGATCTCTATTTCTGGCGCGCGCCAGCGCGCCATCTGCGCGCAATTTATCAATTTGACCTCCTCCTGCTGGCTGGAGCTGCTGCCCCTCTCTACCCAAGCTGCCTTTTGTCTCTACCTACCTACCAACTTTGCGGCCATCGACGGAAGCCGAACGGCGACAACTGCGCCTCGTTTGTTTTCGAGGGGCGGCCTTTCTGGCGTCAGCGGCGCCATTCCTTCCTCGGGCGAGCGGATAGCGGCGACCTAAAGTTGGAACGGCGCGGCAGCTGCAGCGCGCGAGCGAGAGGAAATGAAGATAAACTACAGTACAACGAGCGAAGAAAGCACACGGGTACCATGTATTGGGGCGCTATTGGAGGAAAAGGGGAACGTTGTCTGGAGCAATACTGACTGTGTACCGTAAATGCCGCAAAATCAATGCCGAAAAAAAAACACTGCAACAACAAAAGTTGTTAGGTACAATTTCAAAACGAGTACAAAGTCCAATTATTCCAACATCCAACAATCCAACAATTCCATTTAGGTACGAAATCTATTTTTCTGTAAATTTCAGTAATTTTTTTTTGTAATATCAGCAATTTTTAGTAAATTTTAGTAATTTTGAATGTTTTTGAATGGCTGAGATTGAAAGTGTAAGCCATATATAGTTCAGGCTATACTAAAACGCGACGGTGCATCCACTGACGCTGCCTTTTATTTTATTTATTTATTCCACTGACAGTGGCTTCCGCTAGGTTCATAGATCGCCGAAAATTACCCAAAAACCGATATCGAAATTTCGATGATCACGGTATACCGTTCGCGAGTATTTCCAAATTTTGTTTTGGTCATTACCAAAGCGTCTGCCAATCGAATTTTTTTTTTTTGGATCGCAGAGGTCTAATCCCAATCCTAACACATCGTTGAGGCAGGCCAATGTCAGACATTGGGGAAGAGACAAGCGCGAAGATCACTGCATCCCGAAACCATCGCGCCAGGCGGTGATGACGAGTCCCAGCGGCGTGCTGCGCAGCGCCAGTCGCGCCAAGAGCGCCTTCATGGACTTCTGAGCGTCAGCTAAGACGCACCCTGATGCCTACTGAAAATTGTTCCCATTCTATACTCGTTTGCTGTTATTATGCGATTCTTCTTGAAGGTGGTACCGTGCTGTGCCTTCTCACCATTGTGTCCGAGTTGACCGTTGAGGAGGTTGGGAGCGTTCTAGCGAAGTACAGTGGCTTTCTCTAAAGTAGTCAGCAGCCTAC